>JARYHS010013630.1:57599667-57721308 GCA_031002005.1 Vandiemenella viatica
TTCAAAGCCGTCACCACAGATGTGGCATACCGTGGCACTGGTAAATTTTGCTTCATCATCAGCCGACATTACAAGAGGTGTGACCGCCTTGTAAATTTCATCAACGTCATGGGCCAGGTTCACGAGTTGTTCCACCAGCCACGTCTCAGGGTTTTCCCCCGAGAATGAGTCGAATCGGTTCAGCTGAGCGTCGTATGCGCAAACGACCTGGTATGCCGCAGCAAAAGGGATGTGTTCCTGGACTGATGTGGAGTGAGAGGCGTTGGGGTCGGGTCTGCACGTATCAAAGGGTTTCAACAAACATTCAAAGTCCGCGTAAACGACGAATGGTACACGCTGTTGGTGTACAAAATCCTTAAACTTTAAAGTTTTGTCTTCGTCGCCGGGTAGGTCTACTCTTACAGCGCCAACCCTTGCGCAATCGACCTCATGACGTTTCAAGAGATCTTTGCGACTGAAATGCTGCAGGCATCTATCACAAATGTGTGCCTCATGTTGATGGTTCGATATTGAAGAACTAACTAACCGCGACAAGTTCTTGATCCAGCAGTAGTGAAATTTATCTTCACCCTCTGTAATCAACAACATGTTTATATGGAATCCGCGTTTGACTGCAGCATGGTGGAGGGGGCCTACAACTTTATGTTTTTTACCTTCTGGTTCCAAGCCGTAGACATTGATCGAATATTCAGGGTTTTGCCTCTCAAATTTAGAAATGTCTGACAATTTTACAGGGAATTCTATGCCTGCAAAATCTAAATCGTACTTGGAACGGACTTTAATATACTTGCTAACTAAATTCGCATTATCATGCACCTTTTCATGAAAAGCCAGGATCGTCCAAAGAAAACAACGCTCATCTTTGTTTTTAACATTGAGAACTGCTTTCTTTGCTTGGATATCGGATGGCAGTGCTATAAATCAGGGGTGGGCAACCCAACTGATCTCGCGGGCCACTTTGAAAATGCGTCATAACTCCGCGGGCCGCATATAAAATTATATAGTGTATATTATATTAGATGTTCCGAGATGCCCGCGCATTATGAGTTCGCAGAATATAACATAATTATTCCGCGAACTGATCACTGTAAACTCATAAATAAAACATGCAATATCTGTCATATATTCGCAAAAGTATTCTTTTAAAATCAAAGTAATTTTTTTCTTATAATTTCGACAGTTAATTTTGAAATATATGGATGCACAAATAATGTATTTTTTAAATACATTGGTTTTCACTACATTTGCAATTATAAACTAAGTATAATTTGAAAAAGTGTGATGAATCACACGGGGCGAAAAAATCTTCCAAGGCGGTCTCGGGTTGGCCAACCATGCTCTAAATCGAGTACGATGCTTATTTTTATTAATTTTAATGATTCAAAAAAGCTGCTCACATTTATACGTGCTTTCGAATGTGCCAATAATTTTTCGTGAGAAAACTCTCAGCTGAGGATATTTTTCTTCTGTATCTGAAATTTCTGAATCTCTCGCGGGCCGGATTGAAGCTGGTGGAGGGCCGGATCCGGCCCGCGGGCCGGGGGTTGCCCATATATGCTATAAATGAAGAGCCTCGAAAAAGTGGAGTTAATTTGATCGAGGCATTTGCCACTATCCCGGTCTTGGAATTCACTAAATCTCTTCTTGATATCTTGAAACACATAGACTTCATACCACTCTTCCAGGGAAGCGCTTAATGTGAGTTCGCGCATCTTGGGCATAAAACAAATACGGCTGACGTTAGTGACATTGTTCTTCTGAATTTGGAAAAGGCAATCCAACCCCACCTGGAATTTTATAGCCGGTGTTGAAGGATTGCGAATAATCGCGGAAATTTGATCATTAAAAATTTTGAAACATGCTCTAATAAAATTACCAGGATCTTTAAAATTTTCAGTATTTACAACTGTGATGTGAAGTAACCTATTCCCGTAAGCACTTGCCCTGATAGTTGGCTTTAAGCGCGTAGCATCCGGCTTACCTGTTTTTTCCCCACCCTCATTAACGCCGGACCCGGTCGCTTGAGAGTTGGGCAGCCACTGGGAGGACGGTTCGTCTGTCGCCCAGAGAGCTTCAATCGGCGACAAAGTAGCAAGCAGCTCATCCTCCAACGGTTCTGCCCATGCGCTGGTGCTTGGTTGCGGCACCTCTGCGATGGTAGGAATGCCCCACAACGCTTCCAGGTCCGGCGGCGACATATATACATCTGCAACAAAAAAAAACAAAAAAAATCAGATTTTTCATGGTTAAAATTCTAAGAGATAAAATAATAAAAAAAGTAGAAGAAATACCTTACCTGCCATTTTAATCCTTTTAGATGGTCCTTCATCATTATCTGTGGCCAAATTCCTTTTTTTTGGAGGGGTCCCGAGGAACCATGTTGACCTATAACAAAATAAATTTTAGTTAGACAAGGAAAAGAAACAGAGAAAAACTCAATAAAAATAAATCTAAACACTTACCAACAAAGACGTCCCCAGGCTGGTTGGGATCATCATGTTCAGGGCAATCTGTGGAAAAAAAATCATCTTTTACTGCACAGCCAAAATGGTTTAAAGTAATTCAGTTAAGAAATTTTTTTTTAACTTACAATTGGCAAAATACCTCGCCAGCTCAGATGATGCATTTACAGGCTCTATAACAGAAAAAAAAATTTTTAGTTGGTTACAGAAAAAAAATCAAACAAGAATATTATCCACAGCAAGAAATATATAGTACTACTTACCCCTTGAAAAATCATTGCCAGAAACATCACTAGCATTCACAGGCTCTGCAAAAACAAAAAAAAATTTAGTGGTTACAGAAAAATAATCAAACAAGAATATTATCCACAGCAAGAAATATATAGTACTACTTACCCCTTGCAAAATCATTGCCAGAAACATCACTAGCATTCACAGGCTCTGCAACAGAACAAATTAATTTTCTTAGTATCAACACACGCACGAGAAATTAAAAAAAATTAATTACAGTTAAATACATACCTCCAGAAAAAGTGTATAGCAACACCAGCTCCGGAGTTGAGACAACTCGTGGTTCTACAATAGAAAATAAATTATAGTATACAACAAGTAAACATCTACAGCAAAAATATTCCAGTTTAGATGCAAAACTTACCATTATCTAAATCATCGCTAAAAAGCGGTGATATCTGTTGTAGATCTGAAACAGGGAAAAAGAAAAATTAGTCTTAATAATAATAATAATTTAAACTAATACTACTAACAATAAGGAAATTAGCTTACTGTTTGCGAGGTACTCTTCTACATCAGCAGCAGATAGAACTGGGAGCTCTGTAAAAGAAAATTCATCTTTAGTATCACTGATACACATACAAACACACACATATTATAATTATTATTGTTATAACTTATTACCTTCATAAGACTGAGACATTGTGTTGAACACTGCGAGAAACACACACTGCGAGGTTCACAACGGTCACTGCTAGAAGCGCACACTGCAAGGTTTGCAACGGTACAGAGCAAGAGCTAGACACGGGCGCTCCTTTTATAGCGTCGCATGGAGCATTTCACTCCGCGCTTACACAAGAGATACCGCTTGCACAACTGGTAGCCGACGCGAAGAGTACACATTTCGCAACGCTTAATGGATAAGCAAACAGTCGAGTGGGAATTTCTGTAGGTGTGTTGAAACAGTGTACACATTTCACAGAGCGCGCATTCCAGAACAGAAATAGCCATTGCCTCAGGGCTTGGGTGGGCGGTGTGGAATATCTGCACCCAAAGAAATTAAGCCCTTGGGAGATGGTGCCATCTGTGCGGCCGATCGGGGAACTAACGGCGGCCATCTTGGCCGGCCAAAGAACTACCGGTCCCCGCCATCTTGACCGGCCAAACAACTAACGGGGCGGCCATCTTGTGACGTCACGGGTTTTCCCGGTTTTTATACAAAGTCGGCCAAGTATATCTACTCGCGCGATTTCACTTAGATGTCGAGTTGTGTTAAGATAGTTCTGTCTTTCGTGCTCATGGCCGGCGCTAAGATTCTAGGGACCCGGGTAGTGTTGTAAAAAAAAGTTTTTTTTTTCTGAATTGAAAAAAAAACATGAAAAAAACTATGAAAAAAACATGTTTTTTCTGGGACACGTTTTTTTTCATAACTACTAAATCTCAAATTTTTAAGGCATTTATTGATTAATATGACTGTTTTAGAGTTTATTCCAAGTACTTATCTTAATTTTTAAATCTAATATACTTTTCTGGTTCAGTAGAAGAGAAAACTACAAAAATATTGGCAACATTGAAGTGTTCTTTTACGAACGTGGGCTTCCCGAAGAGACTTCGATGCGCGAGAAGGAATCCCCGTTCCCCGTTGTTTGGATTGATACTCGCTATTTGAACTAGTGCTGCCAACCATGGGCGCCGACAGGATTACTTTAAGCGGGGTGCATCTGTTATTTTTTTTTAAATACATTATAACACTTATTAACTAAGGATACTGAATTTATTGACAAGATGTTGAACAAATTTGAACGACAACCTAGGCGTCTTAATTTATTATTTAAACAGTGAATTTAATAATAAAATTTTTGTTTATTAATCTTTTTCTGTGTATATTCTTTCATAGCAGGGGGGTGCAAGGGGGTGCACACCCTTGCACCCCCCTCCCGGCGCCCATGCTGCCAACCCTACGAATTTATCTGTAGACCTACAGATCTTTTCAAAAAAAAAAAAATAGGAATTTTAAATTTATCTACGGTTTTTTTGCCTCTTTTTATTATGCCTACTTATTGTGCTTTCCTTATATTCGTATACTTGTTAGACTCTCAGCGTATAGTGATACTGAGTCATTAAATTGTCAGTAATTATGAATCGTTTCCTTGCAACCGTTGGCGTAAGCCAACGATTGAAAAAGAAATAAAGCTCCTATTTTGTATGATAATAAATTCAAACTTAAAAGACCGTAATAAGAGAATTATCAGCCCAGTCTTTATGCACGGTGTGTACTTTGCTCGCAATTTAAAATTGTAATCTCAAAATCTTTTGCGTACAATACAAGAACAACCAGTAAAAGAAAATGTAACTATTTCTGAACTTATGAATCTAGAGCAGGGGTGGGCAACCCAACTGATCTCGCGGGCCACTTTGAAAATGCGTCATAACTCCGCGGGCCGCATATAAAATTATATAGTGTATATTATATTAGATGTTCCGAGATGCCCGCGCATTATGAGTTCGCAGAATATAACATAATTATTCCGCGAACTGATCACTGTAAACTCATAAATAAAACATGCAATATCTGTCATATATTCGCAAAAGTATTCTTTTAAAATCAAAGTAATTTTTTTCTTATAATTTCGACAGTTAATTTTGAAATATATGGATGCACAAATAATGTATTTTTTAAATACATTGGTTTTCACTACATTTGCAATTATAAACTAAGTATAATTTGAAAAAGTGTGATGAATCACACGGGGCGAAAAAATCTTCCAAGGCGGTCTCGGGTTGGCCAACCATGCTCTAAATCGAGTACGATGCTTATTTTTTATTAATTTTAATGATTCAAAAAAGCTGCTCACATTTATACGTGCTTTCGAATGTGCCAATAATTTTTCGTGAGAAAACTCTCAGCTGAGGATATTTTTCTTCTGTATCTGAAATTTCTGAATCTCTCGCGGGCCGGATTGAAGCTGGTGGAGGGCCGGATCCGGCCCGCGGGCCGGGGGTTGCCCATATATGATCTAGAGGAACCAGAAGAAGAAACAGAAAATTCCGACACCAACCGGGCTAGTGTTGGTGGTGCTGATACTAGTGAATGTGGTATTGACGTAGAGGATGAATAAAATTGTGTTACCTATATAGATACATTTATGAATCATTATGTAAGACATTATAGGATTCAGTAAGATATAAAACACACATGTGAAATGTAAGTCCCGTAAATAAAACTATAATTTATCAAATTTATTTTTTTCCGAAAAAAAAAATAACGGGTTGCTAGTTTTTTTTCCCAAAGCTGAAAAAAAAAATTTTTTTTTCAATTTGCAACACTAGACCCGGATTTAGGCCGGTCGTCCACTGCAAGCGTATTTGAGCGACTAACAGGTCTCGCGTAGTCGCGCGTATTGGTGCGACTGATCCCAACACACGTGACGTTATTAGATGGCGTCCACTGCAAGCGATCTTGAGAAACCCTTTGGCAACGAGCGACGGGTCCTACGGGAGTTGGATTAATCGCTTGTAGCCACCGTTACGTATTCTATACTCCACGTTCCTTTCCGTGTATACCCCTGTCTTTGTTTGTTTTACCTATCTATATGCGTAATGAGAAATTAATCAGAGCCGTAAATCAGTAAACACTGTTGTAGTATACCATAGACAAGCGGCACTACTCACGTGATATTCAGCAGAAATTGTGGGAAAAAGTTGCAGAAATAATTTTCAGTAAAAAAGGCAGGTTATCATGACACATATACTATCGTAGATACTTTAAAATTCATACCCTGTATAAGTACACTTAAATAAAACTTTTTGAAATTGCAATATTAACGATTACTCTCAATTTACATTTAAATTACACTTAATACCTGCATTATTATATAAATTACACCTGCTAATAAAATATCTCCAACATTTGTATTTCTTGAAATAATATTTGATTTTTTTTTTAGAAAACATATTAATCATGAAAATGCTAGGTATATTACTAACCGGAAATTTCCACAGAAAGGAGGTTCTCAACAAGATGATTGGCAAGGTACAGAACGTAATTTCGGACATGCTATCAATTCGCCTTCTTCGAAACTCTTAGTATCCGCAACGATCCAACCGATCCGTTCAGCCACCAAGACTAAGCGCAGAAAAAGCAATTCTAACAAATAGTTTCTTGAAATAAAGAGAGCAAAATTAAAATTATTAACTGTGCCGTTTAAGGAGCTAGTAATATTCAGATTTTTTTTAGTTTATTCCTGTTTCTGAATAACGTTCCTCTTCATAGAGCAGTATGGAATAAATTGCGGAATAAATTTTCACTGATGAGGATGCAACTCCAACATCTCCACACGCAGCTTCTCCATTTTCATCGCCCTGGTCCGCTCAGTGAAACACTCCAGTTCCATCTCTGACACCCCCAACAATAGATTACAAACCACCTGAACCCGATAACGCCGTTCACCCCTACTCCGATGAAATTTCTTTGTAAACTTTTGAAATGTGCCGTAAAAAATCGGTGTTTCTCGAGTACTATTTGGTAAAGAATGTAAACTTTTGTTTCTATTTTCATTTAGATAGTAAATTTTTTTAAAATATTATTATTATTATTGTTTTGCTTATTGCTGTAGGCCTTGACGACGTCGCTGTCACTATAGGAGGGAAGGAACTGAGGGCAAGGAACGGGAATGAATTCTGCCATCGCCTTTTGAAAGAACCATCTCGGCATTCGCCTTGAGTGGTTTAGTGAAACCATGGAAAACTCAAATCTGAATTCCCAGACGTGGATTCAAATCGGCTTCCTCCGAGGTCATAGCGTTACCGCTCACCCGCCACGGGCGGTGAGAATCTCACAAGTAGCTTACCTTGACTTTACTTTTATGCGATTTTTAAATTACTTAGTATTTTGTAATTTCAGTAACTTTAGCGGGCGTCGACAGAAAGGTCATTAGCGTTATAATTTCACCTTGTCTTGCATTTTTTGAATGTTATGGAATTTTTTGGTTTGTCAAATCAAATACCTATCGTGCTTTCGGTTTAGTAGAAACCAGAATTTATCGCGTAAGTATTTAGTATCACTCACCTCAGAGTCATAGATGTTCCGTGGGAGTTTTTGTCGCTTTGAAATTAGACTCGTTGGTAACTGAAGGATTTATAGGATTTAAAATACGCTGAAATATCTCAGGGCTCAATCTGTAATAGTTATTAAATTTCTGTGTATCCTTCTCCAAATCACCATGTAGGCGGAGGAATTCTCCAAATGAATTCTGTCTTGCTAACATTGAATTAACCCAACGCGAAAAATTTCTACGATGTTTCGCCAGGCAAGGACTTTCTATTTCACAAAATTTGGAAAAACTTAAAATATTCGCAACAAATCACTGGCACACCTGTTAGCGGCGAAAGTCGCGGTCGAGAACTGCTCCAACAATCATAGTCGCGGGACTCTGTAGGCTATAGTGGACGACCTCAATCGCTCCCTGTCACCCCGCTCAAAGTCGTCTATAGTTGCTGGAGTTGTTAGTCGCTGAAATACGCTTGCAGTGGACGACCAGCCTAAGCGTTCTTTGCAGTGACCGGTGGATCTCGTGTCAAATTCATCCGGTGGGACCCAACCGGCCCTCCGCAGGCCAGATGGGTGACTTTTTTTTTTTTTTTAGCTCTACTTGGGCCGCGGGGCCCCTCCGGCCGATTTTCGAGCTCCCCCTCGGCCGGAGGGCCCGGCGTACATTTTACCTGCTTATCCCCACCTAACGCCTGCCCTGTTAGTGATACTTATGATATTATTAATTAATACCGTGTCTAGTTATTTCTCTTACTAATTATTTTTTTGGATATTAATCCCTGGTATGCACTTGCCACAAAAATATTCCGTATTGGGTAGGTGCAGATGTAGTCTTTCCTTTGAGGCAAGTGCAGAGTGGTACTCACTTCCAACATTTTGAGTATTAATTAATTAGGTATTAACAATTACTTACTTATGAATGAGTATCATCCAAGAATTAAGTAGCTGAGGATGTATTATTTGTTTTATTTTTGTGATTATTGATAAGCATAATGAATATAAGAAAAACTATTATAAATTGCGTATTTCTTATAATTATGATAGTAATAGTAAAACATGTTAATACATTAGTCAAAAGTAGCAGGAATTGCCAAAATTTCAATGACTATTAACAATAATAAGTCTATATGAAATGTTCTCGAGGCACACGATCACATTCACTGTCACCATTTCATATATTCTCAACGCCAAGAGAAACTTAGTTCTAATCAATAATAAGTTTGCTTATTTTATTTTGTGTTTCTCACTTGACATTCTCTTCACAAAATGAGGAGAAACTACTTAAGAAAAACAGAAGACGAAAAATTTAATTATAACAATGATGTATGTTGAATTTATAACTGATTCTTATTTTTAGTTTTTTAAATATAGCTTTTTGTTAATAAAGAAGGCTTATTTTCTGTTTATCTTTATCCTTTTTCTCTTTTCTTCGTATCTTCTAATCTGCCCTAGGAAAAAAGTGTAACTCAGCGAATTTTTTCCATTTAAGCCAGGGATGGCGAACCTTCATCGATCAACGTGCCATTTTTTCTAAACAAATGTTGGACGAAGCTATGACGTGCCATCAAACAATCGTGACTTAGTGATTAATGGGAAAAGAAATAAAACTAAATACTATCACCTTAAAACTTTATATTTGCAACCAGAAATACACAGTTTTTATACTAGTCAATAATAACATCAACAGTTTTGTGTTTATTTAAGTAGATATACAGGTCTATACCAAAAGTAGTAGGACTGATTTTTTTAAAAAAAAGTTATCGAAGATATCTTTACAATTCCTTAATCCTCTTCGAAATAGCACCCTTAGGCAGCTACACACCAAAAATTACGCTGCTGCCATTGGCCTTACGCCTTCTGGAAGTCAGATTCGGGGACGCTGTTGAGAGCCCTCGTCGATGCTGCTTGAACGTCCTGAATCGAGTCAAACCGCTGTCCCTTCAGCTGCCATTTCATCCGTGTGAATATTAAAAAAACTCAGTTGGAGGCAGATTGGGAGTGTAGGCGGGGTGCAGCAACGTCACAATGCCGAATCGGGCCAACAGTTTCCTTCCACGTCCTCCCGTCCAACGAAGGCTCGCATGAGCAAATCAAAGATCAAGACAATGCTGATCGTGTTTTCTGACCATCGTGGGGTGATTCATAAGGAGTTTGTTTCCCCTATGGACACTGACAATTCGAACTTTTACCTGCAAGTGCCAGCACGCCTTCGAGTGCGACTTCTGTAGTTGCAAATTAGATGCCAAATAAGTTCTATTAGGTTCGCATTCTGTTACGTTTGGCAGAATGCAAGCTGTAGTGGGTTCACCTGACAAACGGTTTTGTTATTCATTTCTGAAAATAATGACTCACAGACACAGGCAGATGAAAATATTGTTAAGATAGCAAACATCAGCTAAATGTGTCTGGAATTGAATTCCAAGTTTTCATAATTACAGTGTTGGCATTTTTACTCATATTGCTTGATAGTCTTGCTAATTCATTTAAATCCAGCTTCTTCCTCACTTTGATGAACTTTTGATTCCACTACCCAGGAACTCAGTCAGATGCATTTCATTTTCTTTAATTTCCAACCAATGAAATTTTGATAAGTTCAGTCTATCAGGTGAAGTCACATCAGGATACTTAATAAACTTGAGTGTTTCCGATAATTCTTTAAACTGGGAAAATCTCGATGGAAATTCTTCGATTGAAGAATTAATTACTGAAGATAATTCTTCAGTGAGTTTTGATTGGTCTGGTTTTTTGGTACATCCATTTTTTTCAAATTCGGGAAATACTTGTAATTTTTTGAAATAAAATCGTTACTGAAAACTTGCAGTTTGGGCTTAAATGTACGAATGAGATCTATCATAACGATAATTGTTTTGTTTGCGCCTTGAAGTTTCACGTTCAATTGATTGAAATGCTGGCACCTGTCAGTAAAAGACATTAATTTTGAAAGCCACATAACACCCATCAATTATGAGTATTGTTCCAGTTTTCCCTCATTTTGTAAAAATAGTCTGATTTCTTCGAAGCAATCGCCAAATCTTTGAAGTAGGTTACCGCGGCTCGACCCGCGTACGCTGTTAAACATCAGTACTCGTAAGTCATTGCGCACCGAGTTGACTTCATCCAAGAAAGCATCAAATTTTTGATTATTTAAAGACTGCGACGATGTAAGATTCACTATTTTTGTGACAACATCCATTATATTATCATCGAAGGCTAATAAACCCTCTGCACACAAAGCTTGTTGATGTATGGTGCAGTGGAATTCAAGAATTGGATGTCCTATATGTATTTGGAATAAACTGATAAAACCATTTATTTTGTCCACCGTACTTGGAGCAGCATCAATCGTTATCGAAACAATTTTGCTTAAATCTACGTCTTTCTTAGTAAGTGAATTTTTAACAGCCGTGCAAATATCTGTGCCCTTAGTAGTTGTTGGTAACGATGTTATAGCAATCAATTCTTTCTTGGTCTTGTTTACTACACAAAATCGAGCTAAAATAGTTAAACGAGCAGATTCAGTTACAGCTGTACTTTCGTCGAGACGCAATAATATAAAAGGAGAGGACTTGATGTCAGTTGTCTGTTGTTATTTTACATTTTTCGCCGGTTTCGTTTATTGTGTTTTTGGATAAAGGAGACTCTTTGACACGCTGAATTATCTTACCTTTATTTTCAAAGGCTTCAGAAACTGAAGGGGGCATGGTAACCAGGCTTCCTTCAAATATCGTCTCTTATTAGAAGGTTTACCGTGCCGAACATTAACATTTGCAGACGAAAATCGTGCGGCACCATCCTTGATAACATACTTAATCAAAGGCGTCGATTGCTTCTCTCTTTAATTCTCAATGAATTCTTTATGCTCTGGTTCGCTTTTTTATTTCATAGTGCCGTTTTACACATGATGTTGTATATAACACTGCTTCAGAACATAATACACACCACCTTGTCATCTTTATTAATCATGCCATATTTCTCACTCCACCAAGTTTGAAATTCTCTATGACACTTATCTTGCACTTTTTTTTTTTTTTTTTTTAAACCAATCTAGCCATGCTGAATATTTGTAAATACAACTCAAAGAAATTTAAACAAGCAGCTGTTTAAGCGAAATTAGTTTAAAAACCGCAAAAACTATGCGTGATTGGTAAAAGCAGTCAACTACGTCAGCAAAAACAAGTAAATAAGTGAACTTAGCGCCCCGCCCGCGCTTGCTCACTCAGTTCGTTCCGTCAGAAATTTGCTTGAAATATACCTCTTTTGCCCAATCTGTAGACGTTCCGGCACGGGTAGTTTCGTTCAGAAGGAACTTTTTTTAATGTGATGTCAAATTATGTAAACGAAAAAAAAAAAAGTACTTATACCGATTAAGTACCTACTTAATTAATGCCGTGCCCAAATTATTTGGTCGCGTGCCATCACCGGCACGCGTGCCATTGGTTCGCCATCCCTGATTTAAGCTATTCAAAGACCAAAAGAATCAATACTAAGCAGACTTTTTGCAATCTCCCTAGGCTTCTCTAGAGTAGAATTGGGGGTAGAAAAAGGCAATGTACGCACTTACACCGTTTCGCGGGGGCAAATTCGAATTCATTAAAATAAAAACTTTTGAATAAATTTTTTTAAGGAGAAGATTCTGCTGACTAATTTATAAAGTGCCTTACATTTCATGCTTCAAAAACTACTTTTTCAGGATCGCTTAAAGTTGATCTTAGTAAATTCTGGTCCGCTTTTACCCCGACGCTCCAAGCGGTTAGCTAACTTTTTTTTTTATTACTGTTATCAGTGTTAAATTCAAAATTGAAGCTTATGCAAATATGTATACATCATTTTAGTAAATGCTAGCCGATACTTGTGCATTCAATACTTCTATTTTCTGTTGTTAGGGTAGTGAAATAAAAATTCAGATTGTAAATAATATCTTGATTAAAATAAAAAGAATTGTAGCTATATGTGCAATATTTGGTTTAACCCTCCAGCTAAGTTAAAACAGAAGTTTAATGATATCTACAAACTGTATTAAGTTTTAGGGTTTATCATACTGCAGATAGCCAAACTTCCGAGATTACTGCAAATAAGTGATATAGATAACAACTTACAGATGAAATCATGGAGTATGGTTTTACCTTCATATTATTATTTTTTTTACACAGACTTTTAATGCCGTGACATAAAAATAGACGTGTGGTTCCCTATATTTCACTTTTCAGCCGCCACTACCTAGCACAAATCACTGGTTTTAGTGTGTGGTAGTAACATGGAGTTTCCTATCGTGCACAACGTTGGCCGAATGCCGATAGCTATGGGGGTGTGGGAGATATGGTTGTTAAAGGTGGTCGATGTAGGGAATTTTCATATTTCGACCATAGACTTGTGTGTCCCTACTCTTCTTTTTCCTGCCACAACTACATATCGCAGACAATGGGGTGCCTGACTAATTTTGGGGAAGTAGTTAATATTGTAGCTGGGCGTCTACTATAACCCAAAAAAATGTTATTTCTTGAAAAACCAGACGGAAAAATGCAAAATATTGCATTTTTATGGGCTGATATGAATATTTCACCAAAACGCTCGCAGCAATTATGGCTTCTCTTGTGACGTCACATCTCCGCTCGTGCTGGTGTAAATAAACGGGCGGTTTGCTTATTTCGTGGATAAAATGAGTTCTATGGTTTACAAGGGGTATGTAGTGCCTCGGTGTGTAAACACAACATTTAAGAGACCAAACAAATTATTTTTTTATTTCCACGAAAGGAAAATATGCCGAGAAAGTGAGTAAAGTTAGCACGACGCGACTTGGCGTATTTGCCTTCAAAGTCTTAAATCTATTTTTGTGAAGTCTACTTTGACACAAGATTTGACTTAATATTTTGCTCAATGTTTTGCTATGTGAAAAACATAAAAATTTGATCGATAAATAAATTACAACTTCAGACGTTAAAACGTCATTCGTTGTAAATGTGTGAAATTTTTTTATTAGTACGGTTGTTAAACGATATGGAAAATTACAAGAAATATCATAGACAGCACTATCATAACCGTGGCGCCGCAGTTTGATGATGAATTCTTAAGTAACTCCCTGAAAAAAATTGAAACCAAAGATTTTTTTTTTTTGATATCTTTCTTAGTTCTCGAGATATTGAATATCAAAAATCAGTTATTGGTATAGTTCGTTGTCCTTTGGTGACGTTTTTCTTCTGGTCCAGGCCGTATTTCAACCTAATCACAACCGCTAGGAAGATAATAAAACACCTACTGTGCATGCCAATCGTGTAGTTCCTTGTGGCTTTGGGGATTTTTTTTTCTTGACCATGTTGCATTTAACGTAACTACCTTAATTTGGAGATACGATATCTCGTAAAATAAGCAAGAGGTGCTACCTTCAATATGCATACCGTGTAAAAGACGGGGCAAAAGCTGCAACAAGAAGGGCAAAGAGTGTCCTACCTACCAATTACTCCTACAACGAGCTGTAAACAGGACTGATTATGGATAGTTTACTACAAGGAATAGATATGGAAAACGACATATACTCTCAACTGGCAAATGTAATTAGGAAAATAGTTGAGGATGTAATTGGGAAGCAGACTACAAAAACGAAAGGAAACCCCCCTTCAAGACAAAAAAGAAATGCAAAAAGGGCTGCCTGCTTCAGAGAGAAACTAAAAATGAAGAAGAATCGTAAGAAACAAGATGTTGGAACGCAGACGGACAACCACTTATTACAGATTAACGAAATCTCTTCGAGTTCCGCCAGTCATCCCCGGAACCCTTATGTCAAAAGGATTGGTCTGAGTTGGAATACAGAAAGACCAAATTGGGTTGAACATTACTCACGACCTGTAGCGAGTCCAAAATTGGTGGAACAACCGCTGAAGATTGGAAACATAGCAGACAGACGCAGTTCTATAAACCTCAAACAATATACAGTGATTTTGAAACTAATTTAAAACTCGGTCGTCTGGAGAAGGCTCCGAATCTCAATGTGGCGCTGAGGCATCTAACTCGAATAGCGCATCCGGCCGGTAAATATGTAACCTTCCCTCAGCTAGAAGCGATTGATCGTATACATCTAAAATCCATCAATCTTCCTACAGAGAATTCTCAGCTTCTCTCTCTTGTGCATAAAGTCTTCGAAAGAAGGAATGAAACTTTTGATCCCGATCAAATATATAAACAGTACGTATTAACTCATGGGCGTATAGTTTTCGATTCAAAACTCCCGTGGCCACAGTGCAATATCCACACCAGACATCCATAAAACACAAAATGTCTTGTAAGCTACGAATTGCACAACTAAACGCCAGGATAAGCAAGTTGGTTTTGCAGGAGGTGAGGATGCTGTCAGAGGAACATAAATGGGATGTCATATGCCTTCAGGAGATACATTCATGCTTCGGGAAGATTCCTTACATGCCGGTATCGTCACAGATAATCTCAACAGGTAGAAACCTTATGACAGCAATAGTAGTGCTATCCAGACAAGTTACTGTAACTAAGATAGTGCAGTTCTGTGATGAACATACGAAATGTGTGGAGCTCAGTGCTTACTGGGGTAGTGTAATTCTCGTCAACATGTATTTTCAATGTAGTGATCCCATTGAACCATACATTGGGAGGATAAGAGAAGTGTGCACTGCCCTAGACAACAGACCAATAGTGATAATGGCTGACACCAATGCTAGATCCGAACTCTGGTATAGCAGGGAGACAACTATGAGAGGCGAGCTTTTAGTGGAAGCTATTAGTGAACTGAATCTAGAAGTAAGAAATCTACTACATAAACCCTACACATATAGCAACCGAGCAGGAGCTAGGTCAAACATCGATGTAACATTGACCAATCTGCGAGGTGGGAACTTATTGAGGAATTGGAACGTTTTAGAATTTTTAACTACCAGTGATCACAATGTTATTACCTTTTAGTTGGTCAGAGGGAGGAACGATTTTGACACATCGGAGGCGCAGACTTCCAAGGTGCATTACAACATCCGACGGGCAGATTGGAACAGGCTGAGGGAAAGTTTTACACAACAAGAAATCCTATTAGATGATAATGATGTAGATCGAGCTGCAATGGACCTTACCCGGGCACTCCAAATATCAATGAGGAGATCTATTCCTCTTAAGAGAACCATTGGCACAGTCGACAGAACTTGGACTGATAGACTGCAAAGACTACGACAAAGGATGCACAAAGCAAGAAAAGATTATTAACGTTGCCTCATCTACAACGTTAGAGGACAGCTCCTGGAAAGATATAGACAAATTAAGAGTGAATTCCGAGAACTGTTAATACTAAGTAAACAAAAATGTTGGGAAACATTTGTGAAAACAAACTTGCGTACAGACCCCTGGGGTATCCCATACAAAATTGCGGCAGGGAAGGTAAAACCCCCAACTACACTGTCTACTGTACAGAAACAAGATGGAACCATGACTACAAGCTGGAAATCTACTGCAGAAGTGTTACTCCAGGAACTCCTTCCAGATAATAAAATGGAAGATGACGAGATGGAGCACAGAGCGCTCCGTCTGGAAATTGACCAATATAGGCAAAGTACCACCGACACTCCTGATATTAGCATCTTGGAGGTAGTACAAGCAATAAATGCCTTGTCCAGGAATAAAACTCCGTGTCTGGATGGTATTCCAGCTGAAGTAGTACAAGAACTGGTAGTTCTAGTAGCCCCCACTCTGTGTAAGCTCTATAATACATGCCTGCATCAGGGAAGAGTACCAAACATCTGGAAGCAGAGTGAGATATTAATCATCAAGAAGGGAGATGACAAGGATCCAAAATTACCTAAATCATATCGACCCATCTGCTTGCTAAACGTGCTGGGAAAAAGGCAAGAAAAGGTGCTGTGCAAGAGGTTACAAGAACATTGGGAGAAGAAAGGGATGAATCCAAACCAATATGGATTCAGAGCGGGGAGATCTACAGAAGATGGAATCAACCGGACAATGAATCTGATACAGAACTCAAATCAGAATTACGTGATAGGGATTCTTGCCGATATATCTAGGGCATTTGATAATCTATGGTGGCCTGCACTTTTTGCACGGCTTAAGGAACTTAATTGTCCAAAGAATTTGTATAACACCTTTAAAGATTACTGTAAGAACAGATATGTTAAACTTAGGTGTCCTGGAGTATCCATTGATAAAAAAACTAACAAAGGGTTGCCCACAGGGATCCATTTTTCGTCCGATATTTTGGAACATTGGGCTTGAACCGGGAATGGCAAGGCTGCAAAGAATGCCAGAACTCCTGGGACTTGTTGCATTTGCAGATGACCTATTCTTAATTATAGAGGGTAAAACCAGAGCCGAAATTGAGGCTAAAAGCGCAAAGGTTCTGCTTGAACTCAGTCGATGGTGCAGACAAGTCAAACTAAGATTAGAACCTCAAAAAACCTGTTATATGTTACTGAAAGGCAGATTACAGAGCAATCCAACCATTAAAATAGACGGAGTTACAATAAGAAGAAGTCCCTTCAGTCGATACCTTGGTGTGAAATTAGACGAAAGTCTAAATTTTATGGCCCATATGGAGGAAGCATGTGGGAGAGCCACCTCAGTCATGAATAAATTAATCAGTATGGGACAAAAGTCGTTTCCAACTTTCACCGCTTGTTATTCGAATATACAACAATATAATATTAACTTCAATTGTAGGGTATGCAGCCAGCGGCTGGGCGAAACACCTCAGAAAAGTAAAACCCAGCAAACTTTTGAGGAGAATACAGCGAAGTATTCTAATCAGGCTGAGTGGTGCTTACAAAACAACGTGGCACTGGGAGTGTGGCCTCTGGACTTGGAAGCTCGCAAGCGGGGAGCATTATACTGGCTCAGGAAAGGGAATCCGGAACAGGTAGAGAAAATCACGGGAGCACCAGCAACAACAGCTGCAGAGGTAAACAATTTTTTTTTTTTTTAATTTTTTTTTTTAAATGGCATTCGGCTACTGGGCCATACAGCCAGCTCAATGTGATTTGTTGCTATCAAGTATTGACACAAGGACACTACACCACGGACAAGACATTCACAGACACAACACTAAACACCCATGCCCTCGGCCGGATTCGAACCGGCAACCTTCGGTACTCTAGCCCCTACGCTACCGAGGCCGGCCAAATTGTTATTGGAAGAATGGCAGCAAAGGTGGAATGATAGCACAACAGGAAGAAGGACATATGATATGTTTCCAAGTGTCTGTGAAAGGCTCAAAATGTCACATCTTCTCCCATCGCCTGGGGTGGTACATTACATAACAGGTCATGGCCCTTACAACAGTGAATTGCAAAGAAGAGGAATAGTGGACAATGGTAGCTGTGACTGCGGAAGTGAGGGCACTCCGGAACATGTTGTATGGGAGTGTATTTCAACAGCGGAACAAAGAACCCCATATCAGCATATATTACAGGGCAGGCGAATTTTTGACATATTGCGTGACCAGGAATTGTGGTACTTTCTTGATGAAGCTTGCAATCTGGCCTCACAAGCAGCCAAAGATAGGTTCTTGGCACTTAGAAACCGTTTCAACCGACAGCGACCAGCGACCGAGCAGTGATAATTTCCGAATAAAGAAACTCCCGCCTCTACTTCCAGAAGTCATCTCCTGAGGGAGGTAAGTTACTCCGAAGTGGCTGTGCCGGGAGTAAATGTGTAAAAGTGTCGTAAATATACAAAGTGAGAAACAGTGGGACAACAGTGGAATAAGTGATTTGTGTATGTGAAAGTTTCTTTGTTTAATTATATATAGTAGTATTGTGTGTGAATGTATGTTATTCAAATGACTAATTTACAGTATATATGTATATATCAAAAAACACTAACACATATCATACACATTCTTACACATTGTTAATTTAATTATGTAACTAATTTTTGTGAAATTTGATAAGTTTATGCGTTACTAACTTGTTTTACATCCTGAACAATATTTAGCTATTATTTTCAAACTATAATTTTATGTTATGTACCTCTTGTAATATATTGGAAATATGGGCCCAGAGTAGAAACTAGGTGCTGGGCTATTATGTACCAGGATATATATATATATATATATAAACGGTTATCGTAGAATCCCCGCTTCAACGAATACCGAAAAATATTTCGACCTGAATAGGACGGAAGTTTGCGACTATCTTAGAAAATATGATCACAATAAATTTCTAGCTTTACAACAACTTGTATAACCTCTAATACAGAAAGAAAAAGCTACAACATTATTGCCGGAAAAATGGCGTCAAACGAATGTAAACAGACTTTTAACTTTAACTAAACCAGCGCGGCAAAAAATAGTTGAAGAAATCACTCAAGGATTTTTTAAATAGTATTATATTTAAGATTAACAACTACACATGCTTCTGCGAAGCAACAGTCGTATTAAACACATTTAAAAAAATACTAAAATGAAATATTCGAAATTACTCAAAATGTAGATCCGCAGATTAAAATCACAAATTACAGAATTGTATTAAGTAAAACGCTCCACTAACACACACGCTTCTTAAATACCTTATATTCTAACGTTGTATCGTAATATGGTATTACTTACTTA
This sequence comes from Vandiemenella viatica, assembly GCA_031002005.1. Taxonomy (NCBI): domain Eukaryota; kingdom Metazoa; phylum Arthropoda; class Insecta; order Orthoptera; family Morabidae; genus Vandiemenella; species Vandiemenella viatica. The sequence goes on from JARYHS010013630.1 coordinate 57,618,977, forward strand.
GACGTTTTGTCATTCCAGCAGAAATTGATGTTTGATGCAAAAAAACATTTACAACATCATCACATCAATTCGGGACAAATTAGAGCTATTTGCCTTGACAGAACCAGCTTTCATTTCGAGTATAAGTAGAGCAATTGTTTTACAACCAGCACTGAAACTTTAAAAATCTTAAATAAGTGGCGGGAAGATCGTCAACGAACGTTAATACGCGGGAGCAAAACTGGCGCGAGCGGATAACTGACGTCATGCTCTCCGATTAGTGTTTCGTATCACGTGACTAACAGCTGTCTTTTTGCATTTTTATTTTATTAAAAATAGTATGTTTTTAACTCCTATCCAACAAATGAAGTTGATTTTCGGTATCCTTACAACTTACTCTATCAATGTAAATTAAGGTTTCATGGTTTCATAGTTAGTGTCAAGTACCCCTTTGGTTTGAATGTAGCATCGAGTCTCCCATTGTGCAATATGGTAGTTGCATGTCGGTAGCTATGGGGGAGTTGAAGATATGATGGTTGAAAGTGATCGACTTGGGGCACTTTCGCATTTCAACCAAAGACGTGTGTGTCCCTATGTTTCAATTTTTCACCAAAACTATGTAGCGCAGATCATTGGTGTTTGGTTGGGGTAGTAGCATACACTCACTGATCGTGCTAAATATTTGCCGAATTTCGGTAACTGTGGGGGTGTGGGAGATGTAGGGGTAGAAAGTTGTCGATCAAGGACATTTTCATATTTCTACCAAAGACATGTGTTTTCGTATATTTCACTTTGCTGTCACAACTACTTAGCGCAAATCACTGGTGTTTGTGTGTGGTACTAGCATAAATTCTCTCATCATACGCTATGGTAGTTAGATGGTAGCTATGGGTGTTTGGTAGTACCATACATCCACTTGGTTGAAATTTGTCGATCAAGGACTTTTTCATATTTCTAGCAAAGACATATGTGTCTGTATATTTCACTTTGCTGCCACAGCTACATAGCGCAGTCACTAGTGTTTTTGTGTGGTAGTAGCATCGAGTCTCCCATTGTGCGCTATGGTGGTTAGATTTCGGTAGATATAGGGGTGCGGGAGATACGGTGGTTTGAAGTGGTCGACCTGGGGAACTTTCAAATTTCGACCAAAGACTTATGTGTCTCTAGCACAGATCATTGGTGCTTATGTGTGATGGTAGCATAGAGTCACCGATCGTGCACAACGTTGGCCGAATTTCGGTAGCTGTGGGGATATGGTGGTTGAAAGTGGTCGATCAGGGACTTTTTCTTATTTCGACCAAAGAAATTTCTGCCAGTATATTTCAGTTTGCTGCTACAACTACATAGCGCGGATCGCTGGTGTTTGTGTGAGGTAGTAGCATCGAGTCCCCCATCATGTGCTATGGTGGTTAGATGTCGGTAGTTATGTGGGTGTGGGAGAAAGTAGTCGACCTGGGGCACTTTCGCATGCAGCTTGTTTGAATCTGAGCGTGTAAGAAAATTTACTGGTTTAAAACCATTTTACATCTCTTTTGCGGTTTATTGATCAAAAATTATTAGGCATTATGATTATACTGTATACTGGGTTATGAGATTTCCTGGAAACTTAATGAATATTTGAGTGTTCCTCCTTAATTCAGCGAAATCGTTAATTATGCGAAGCACTAGCTTCAGTAGATTCTTCGAGAATGTTTAAGCGAAACAGCGGAAGAAAAAAAAAAACATACACAAGTTACCACCAAAAAAATCGTATCAAGCATTCGGCATTACAGCACCCTAACGCGTACACTCAACAGCAAGATATAAGACTCCGAAAAAAGTACGATTCAGGATTATATAATCAGATTCACATATGAGTGTACTGCTGTATGAAAATCTATAAATCGAAAGGCTTCGTTTTGGACTGAAGATGAAGTATCTGATATCATAAGTTGTTTGTTCAGCCACTTTTCTTCTCTCACTGAGGTAGGGTAGCTCCGTCCTGTACTGTATGTCGCCCCCCGTGCCTCCTCAGTTCTTGCTATTGCTCGGGAGAAAACCTTCTGTAGATTCAATAAGAGTGTCTAAGCAAAACAACGAAAGGAAAGCATACACATGTTTCTACAAAAAAAAAAAACGATTGATTAGTTGGTTTTAACACACACTAATGCAGAGGGTAAAATCAGCAGCAAGGCCTTTCTCATCTACGTTAATTCTCTCCAATTTCGTAATAACTCCAAAAATAAATGCAAAGTTGAAGAATTTATTCGCAGTTATAACGCAGAATACGGACACCTTTCATAAAAAAAAAGAATAATAATCTTTCCCATGAGCGAAAATCTTTCTACGACCACTGTTAATGTCAGTCACTGATCTAATCACATCGTTAATTTAAGTCACTTATCTGAAATGTACCAGATATGCTAATAATGTATGAGATAAAGAATTGATGAAATAGAAAATCTTTTGATAAAGACTGATAGGCATAACTATGAACTTAGTACATTTACTGAAAATACCGCGATATATCAAAGATGGATGTATAGTTCTGTGATAATATGAATTTCTTTGGTGCGTTTAGTTTTTTTGTTTGAGAGATTAATTATTACATCGGTGTTCTGGAAAACAGCCTCCACGACATAGCTGAATCAGTATCGGTCATGTCTAATTATTTAGCTTCAGAAGCCCTTTCTTAAAATATTAAAGAAATACTCATATAGTTGGAAGTTTTAAAGCATTGGTTTATTTTGAAATAACCTTCAAAAAGTAGTCAACATTTGAAGAACCTCCATCGTGTATGCAAGAAATTTACTTTTGACAACAAGAAAATCGTTTGCTTGCCACTTTGTATGCTACGATAGCCATACAGAACACATGCAGGTACGTTATGGCTTTTCCAATTTGTCATAGAAATAAGATATTCAACTGTCAAAAATTGTTTTTATCTGGAACAAATTTCATTTTTTTTTTACTTTAAAATTTTTAATTTAAAATTACGTTGAAATTGGGTGGTTGCACGACTTTCCCCACCATCGAAAATGTCCATCATCTTATTTAATCATATATTTTTAACAGGCTGTTTTAAATGTAGAAAATAAGTTTGGTGTTATATAGATAGCGACTCCAAAAAAATAGAGTAGCAATGTCATAGAAGCTGTTGAAGAGAAGCAAATAAGAATTCTGAGGTTATCAATTTTCTTTATAAAACTGCTAATGCCATAAAAAAAATCCTATAAAAAGCAGAAACGAAATTTTCTGATTTCTTATTTTTTTTTTTTTTTTTTTCCTCTCGAAAATAAAAAATTTGATGCGATCTGATGTTACAGAGGACAATCAAACTGCCTTCATAGCAGCAGATAAATAGTGTTTAAAAATGATAAGTAGTTAGAAAAATTCAGTTAGTAAATTATGAACAAAATCATTTATTTTCTCTGTCTTATTTTGCTCTCAGATTCTTAATGTGAAGTAAGAAAATATTTTCACGTGTTCAATTTATTAATGCTTACAAATTTGCGGAAAACAGAATTATTTAAAACGTGCTCGCAGGCTTCCGCGGCAGCAGTTGTGACTGTCACACAATGATGAGGCATCACCCACACAGTCAAAAGAATTATTTTAAAAAAATCTGTTTACAACTTGATCCTGTGGAAATAACGATTGTGTTTCTTTGCCACTTGACATGCAAAATTTGATCTAATGTGTTCACGGATTGATAATCATTTGATTTTGTGCATACTTTACACGTACCCATGGCATGAATTAATTATGCGGAAGACAGAACATTGATCATAGCTTTTCATCTAAATTTGCATATGCATTTGTTATTTAACAAAAATGAAGTATTCAGTTTACTCTCAAGCAAGTATAACAGGTGAATTATTATGAATACAAATTTTCAGTATCACAGAAGCGTCTATTTCTGTTAGTGTTTCGATTTTCTTTTGAAGACTAAAAATGTATACTTATACTTGCAAGCTTAAATGCTAATACTTCAGTACATTTCGCTGAATGACTCGATGTTTTTGGAGTTTAAAGACTACTTTGATAATTCGATGCACTTCTCCGCTTTTATCCACTCTGTGTTATTTCATTGTCTCTAAATACTGGTTCCAAAGTTATTTATTTCATATTTAATAGTCGTTTACCTGCAATTCATCAGTTAAATTTTACTTTCTAGAAACGAGCTAATAGTTTCAGCATGACACCTACAATCTGAGACTTGATTACATACGTTCGTTTCGATTCCCTGTGAGAATCTTGTATCTACGTTCTCGATATTCTTTTCTTTTCACCTGCTGTTTCCAAATGTATATATTTTCAACATTTTTTTAGAGGGTCACTTTTCAGATCCTTTATTTTTATTCTTTTCCTCTCATCCATAACTGAAAACAATCCCCATTAATATGTTCCTTAAATAACACCATAAACGCTTCTGATTTATTCCTCACTATCACTACCAGATCATAGTCTCTTCAATTTCTTTTTAAGTAATAGATGTATTAATTACATTTAATGTTATTTACTTCATCATTCTTTTTTAAATTTATTTCTTAAATTACTGTATTCTTCAAACTGATTCCACAGCTTCTGCATCACATCACATTTAACGTATCCCATACTAATGTGGTTTGTTATTTACAGGGAGGGATTTTGGAATTTTTCGAGTCGGGGCAATGAATGTGAGATTGCTGCCCCTCTGATGTTGCCGCCCGGGTCAAGCGCCTCGGTTTTCCCCCCCCCCCCGCCCCTTTTTCCCATAGGTCCGGTTCAGGTTATTTACAGTCATGAATTTTAGTTTGCTTAAGCTTGTACCTACAAACGGAGACTGCCAATTGTAAAACTCAGATTCAATTCAAACTGTGTGCAATAAAAGCTCTTGGCCCGAGGTGCAATGTGACAAAGCGGTAACATGTACTTCTTCGCCGAAAAAATCGGTATTGAAATATTACGTTGTGTTCTACGTTAGGAAGATTTCAGGGGCGCGTGGCTCGCTGCCTCACAAGACTGTCGTCGCCTGATCGAATCTCGCTGTGGTCAAATGTTTATTTATTTATTTATTCAAATACATATAATAAGTTTTTAAATGCCTCTTGTTGTGGAAAAACAGACGGCATCTCGTTTCGACCCTGGTGCGGGAATGAACATCTGTGCTTCAACTGTAACGGTAGAATAACACAGTATCTTTATTTCATACCATCCACAGCATTTATTTTTATTTTAGAAATTTAACTTTGTTTCCGAACAAAATAATGAAGTTGAAATGCGTCGGTGTTTTTCATAACAAAGGGCATTTTTACAAAAATATTATATTGACACTTGGCCTGTTGGCCATACAGTCAAGATACTGTATTTAGTACTGTATCTTTGTATAAATAGTACATGCGCTCACATTTACATATACGAATTACACATTCATACAAGTCATTGTTCATTAAAACTTTTTAACAATAAAACAGTAACCTCTGTAAACAATGATTGTCTGAAAGATTGAGTAGTAGAGTGGGTTTTATGAGGTTATACAGGGCGTTCGCCGGGAAACGCAACCCACTGTTAGCGCTACAAGGAAGAAACTGCTCCCGGCGAGCGAGCGGTCAGTTTCCGGCATTGTTCGACCGTCGGCCGCGGACTATTTCATAATAATTACGCTTCATAAACTTCATAAACTTGTGTGCTAAGCATTTAAATGTGACGTAATTCATTAGCTTACCTTATAAAAGATGCTGGAAGTGTTGACCCTCTTGTGTAATGCACATTTCACATCTTCTGAACATATTTCGAGACACACGCTGCCCTAACTGACTTAATGATTTTTTTGGGTGACTGTTCTAGTCGAAAAGCGTAATCGTCAATTTTCTCCTCTGTGAGAATACGGTTGACCGACAGTCTCTTTTTGTTAAAAAATGAACCCGTTTCTCTTACTTTTTTAACCAGACGCAGAATTGTTGATTTAGCTGGCAGTAAAGCTCCAGGAAATTCGCGACGAAATTTACTGCGACACTTTTTAAACGACTTCTTCTTCACATATGTATCGTAGAGAAATATTCTTTGTTGCAAACTGTAACGTACCATAATTTTACTCACACTCAAACACGGTACAGATTAATAAGAGTATGAAGCCCCAAACCAGCCAAACCGCAAAGAAACGTTTATTCACAGCACTGATTAATAAGAGACTGAAGTCACAAACTATCTACAATGCAAAGAAACCGTTCTTAACAATGTAAGGGTCACTGCACTGCACTGTTGGGGCAGCGGAGGTGTTAAACAGTGCGGTGATTCACGGTGCCGTGTGGCGGAAACTGCTGGCTCCACTGACCGAGCAAGTTGCCGACGGCAACAGACTGGGAGGGTAGCGTTTTCCGGCGAACGCCCTGTATTTCCAAATGGTTTCTTGTTATGAAGTGCACCATCCTCTGGTATATTGCGATTAAGGATTGCAATCCCGCAGTGTTTTCAATCCCGCGGGATTTGCGCCAATCCCGCGGGATCCGTGCGGGATTGGTGCAAACAGTTTTTTAACGCATATATTTAAAACATAGTTACTTAAAATGTTAATAAATTAAATTAATAAATCAATTTCAATGTTAAATGATAAAAATTAATAGTTAACAATATTTTAATTGGCAAAATGATATTAAAGTTTTTAGCATGTCTTAAGTACATTTCGAGGTTTTACATTTTTGTTTTTTAATCTAAACCAATTTTTAAATAAATAATAAAAAATTGAAAATATTCAGTGTTATGTGCCTTACAATACATCACATGAATTAAAACTTGGCTTTTTTTCCAAAAATTGTTTTTGTGGGATTCATTATTATATCTCTTGATTCCTTGATTGATATTACAGTTGATTCAATGTTATTAAAGAAAACTACTCACCAACACTTAAACTGTCAAAGATTTCAATTTTACATATGTGGCGTAACGACGTTTCAAGCGTGGAAATTATTACTGTTTAGTAAGAAAGGAGACTTTCTCGGCGAATGATTGCAATGAAGTTAACATAGGTTGTATCTCCGGAATTCATTGTAAAAACACGAGATTTCACACGCGAGGGAGACGGCGGAGGCAGCCGTCGAAGTATGGTGTTCCTACAACACAATTAGTCGATACACCCGTAAAAACTTCATTATAACTTTTTTTGCTTTTAGTCGAAATAATAACAAGGAGAAGAGGTATTAATCTGTAGCCTGAGCGGCACATGTAAACGGGCGGCTTTGGTCAAAGATACGCATTGAGGTAGCAATAAGTCAAAGGTTATATAATTGCCTTTTGATAGCTGCTAAATAAATAGGTATGCGAATAAATTACGATAAAATTAGTTTCCTATCAACGAATAATCAAATTTTCAGCCGCAAAACATGAAATATTCGCAATAACTTTATCTGCAATTACAGTAAATGGGAATAATGAAACCGTGAATAAAAAGCTGTAACTTTGTAGTTCAGATAATGTTTGTAACACTTAAAAAAATAATTATATAGTTACAAAATCGTACTAAATACGCAACATAACTCAAATTACAGAAATGTGTACTCGAAATTCAATACATAAAAGTGTATCTATTTACTTACGAATGACGAAGGTTGACAAAAACAAACGTTTGTTCACACGCGCCAAATTCCAACTGGAAGGGTACAGGCAAACAGTGCAATACATCCGATAGAGTCCGAGTGGGGCAGCGAGTCACCTACTGACACGCGTTTTATCCGCATTTTGCGGATAGCGGATTGCGGATCCGCTTAATTTTGTGCGGGATCCGCCAGACTGTCTAATGATGCGGGATCCCGCTTTGCTGGATTCCCGCTTTGCTGGATTACAATCCCTAATTCCGATATTTTCTAGAGCAAGGAGGTAGCCTACATTAACTGGATAACTTATGTCAGTAGTGTCTGAAGGGGGGAGTGAGCTCGTACCCTGGACCAAAACAACCCATGTATTTCTTATGGGAGGGGGAATGAGCTCAGGACCACCCACGTCGCAGCGGGAAGCAGGTGTGCGCCTGGCCACGTGCCACGCAGGTGTGCGCCTATGGGAACAATTCGTCTAAATGTCACGCGGTCAGAGTACTAAATCTCAAATTCAATTCGAAATGCAGTATAATATTCACTTTTTCTTTTTATTGGTTCAATACTAGGGGTGTGACGTATCGATTAGTATCTAAATTTTCTCACTATTATAATGGCGTTTATTTCATTTAATTCAGAGTACTGGTTCAGAAGATACAGAATTTAACATTTTAGCTGACTAGGCCCGCGCGGTGGAATGTAAATGAGCCGGCCGCGCAGGCCCCGGGGAGGCGGAACCTATTAATCAGCCGCCGCGCCGACACGCGCAGGCCCGAGGGAGGTGGTACCTATTAATCAGCCGTGACACCTGCACCCGGAAGACAATATTCAACCTACACGGTATTTTACGATTGCGGGCGCCGTTTTCCCACGCGAGCGTGTATATAAATCTAAAACATTTAGAAATGGAGATTAATGATGCAAAGCACTGCGTTCCCACACCAAACGCTTCCCACGCTAGCAAGGCTAACATTTTAATGGAGATTAATGTCGCAAATCGTGTGTTCCCACGCCAGGGAGATTCCAAGCGTGTATAAATAGGGCTGAGATCCCCCTTGTGTTATCCAGTCTTCTCTGAGTCGCCGATCTGAACACAACGATCATCGCAATTTCGTTTGAGGATCTTGGAGGAATGAACTTATTCAGCGATATTGGTAAGTAAATTATTGTTATTTAACTTGTTTTCTGGCTGTTTTAAATTCATTCACATATACTGATGGTTTTTTTTCTGCTTCAGACATTGCAGAAATTCTCGCTTAGGGCCAGGATGATTTCGGTAATGATAATTTTTTTAACGTAACTAGATTTATGAAAATGTATAGTGCTGAAGCAGTAGTCTATATTATTAATTTATTTGTTCGCAGGTGATTTGGATATTTCCTGCAGCGTCCTTTTTTATTTCAGTACGTATTTATCTATAGATTATTTTTGTCCATGTATTTATAACTATTGCTAATACATTTTTTTTCTTTTCAGATCAACCATCACGCCCAGAGAAGCATAAGGGTAATTCTTCTCAAGAATTAAGTAGCCCAAAAAGAGCCAATATCAGCCCTGGCGATTGCTCACAATGGAGCATGCTCCCAAATATTGACGTGGATGTGCCGCAGAGCAGTATGCCGCCAACTCCACCACCACAATGGGTTCTTCCGCAACCACCAGCACACTGGAATATCGGTAAGTCCAGTACATCAGTAATTTACCTATATCATTTTATGCTTACAAAATTATGTTTTTCATGATACTAAAACATTTTTTCATCTCTTTTTCTGTTTTAGAGGGACGCCCGGCCAACGAGGCAGTTCCGCAACCAATATGGCGACAAAGGGAGACGTCAGCCACAGTCGGACCTAGCCGACCGCCCGTTACAGCAGCAGCAGCAGCCGGGCCCACCAGCCCATCGCCCGGGTCCAGCCGCCACTTCACCAGCCCATCGCCCGGCTCCAGCCGCCACTTCAACAGCCCATCGCCCGGCCCAAGTCGACAGTATGCCGACCCATCGCCGGGACCCACCCGACAGTATGCCGGTCCAACAGCCGGGTAAAGCCGACAGTATGCCGGTCCATCGCCCGGGTCCAGCCGCCAGTTCAACAGCCCATCGCCCGGGCCCAGCCGACAGTATGCCGGTCCATCGGCCGGGTCAAGCCTCCAGTTCACCGGTCTTTCGCCCGGGCCAAGTCGGCCGATCGTCGGTTCAATGACGCCATCATGCAGTCATGATCAGGCAGCAACGATGGGTGAGTCAGCTGCAACGCTCATGAAATCTATGCTAGCAATCTCTTTAGCCGATAGCCATTGAAACCCTCCACAGGGTAGATACTCCGACATGGCCCAGCCGTAAAGATTGTTTACGTCGAAGTACATTGTAAAATCTTCAGAAGCCTCGCGGTTGTACTCCGGCATGTACCGGTTATTTGCCTTCGCATACCTGTGGACGCACTGGCAAATACCTCCGCGAATACCTCGTTCGAAAAAGAGCAGCATGTCGATATCCGTCAGAAGGTCCAGTTCGACACGCGTGCTCCTTAACATAGCCTGCCACGAAAGGCCTGGGGATGTGAAATAGTGTACAGGGTCCAGGGTGTACTTCCCCAAACATACACTCCTAAATTTCTCAAACAGATCTGCAAGTAACCGCACATCTGTGTCCATGTACAGACTTGCATATTCGCCAAAAGTCTTGATCTGGAAAGTCCGCCATACCTTTGTCGCGTGTTCGTAATCTTCATCAGAAATGTGTGACTCCGACAACGAACTGTAGAATTTTGATTTTGGAGGAAGCGTGGCCTCGGTGAGCTTAACCCACGAATCCATGTATTCGTAAGGGAAGACACCTTTCCGTTTAACTAATTGGAACTTCTCAGGGTCGGTGAAATAAGCACTAGTAATGCGCATGTCGTCGTCCTCAAGGGTTCCAACCAGTTTATCTAATGGGAGCTGCATGAACCGGTATGAGTCCGGAAAGCTTAACGTGATTGATGTGTATTCAATCTTTTTCGAAAAAGAAATATAACGTTCTGTGTTGATGGGAAGCACGTCCATTCCTTCGGAATCGAGTTTTGATAATGCCATAACAATGAATTGAGCATCATACCCAGAAAGATTGTGAAAGAAAATAGGTATGTACTTCTTAGTCTTATACTTGCAAATTGCAATCATTATGTGCAGCCCCCCTAAATTCACCTGTTATATGACAATGATCGCGGACCTTGACGGTCCCCGGTTCAATGTCTTTCTCGCAGATATGGCATACCGTAGCATCAGCAAACTTTGCTTCTTGCTCATCTGTCATTACAAGAGGAATGCACTTCTTGTAAATTTTATCAACTTTCTTGGCAAGTTTGACGAGTTCATCAAGAAGCCATTTTTCGGGATTTACTCCCGTGAAGGAGTTGAAACGCGACAGACTAGGTACGCGTGGACAAACGACCTGGTATGCGGCAGCAAAAGGGTCATATTTCTGGACAAAAGTAGTGTGAGAGGCGTTGGGTGGAGGACTGCAAGAATCATAAGGTTGCAATAAACTTTCAAAGTCCGCGTAAACGACGACGGGTACACGCTGCTGGTGCACAAAATCCTTAAGCTTTAAGGTTTTATCGTCGTCGCCGGGTAAATCCACTCTTACAGGATCAACCCTTGCATAGTCAATCTCGTGGCGGTCCGGGAGATCTTTGTGTCCAAAATGTTGCAGACATCTGTCACAAATAAAAATAGCACACTTATGCAAACTTAAAGAAGATCTAACTAACGCCGACAAGTCGTGAATCCAACAGTAATGGAATTTTTTCCCACTGCCGTCGGTAATCAATAACATGTTTATGTGGTGAACGCGTTTGTCTGCAGTGTGATGGAGGGCACCGGAAACTACATGTTTACCTTTAACTTCATCCAGTCCGAAAACATTTACTGAATAGTCTGGATTTTGCTTCTCAAATTTAGAAATGTCAGAGAGTTTTACAGGAAACTCAATACCTGAAAAATCGAGGGGGTAGAGTGAACGTACTTTCTTGTAGGTACTAACCCTGTCACCATTTTTTTTAAGCGCCTTTACGTGATATGCAAGAATTGTCCATAGAAAGCACATCTCGTCATTCTTGTTACCACATTGATGACGGCCTTCTTTCTACAGATATCAAGTGGCAGAGCAACATAGGAAGACCCACGATAGAAAGGTTGAAAATTAGAAATGCTAATGTTTAGGGGTTCTATTCTATCGAGAGTTTTGCCACTTGTCCTTTCTTGAAATTCACACAATTTTACTCTGAGCTCCGACTTAACATATTTTTCATACCAATCCGACAGGCAAGTGCTGGTTGTGATCTCACGCATTTTAGTTAAAAACCACATACGGGCGGTTTCTAAAATTATTTCCTTCTTTATTTTATATGTGTTAATCAGCCCAACCTGCACCTTTACAGATGGGGAGGAAGTTTAAAGCAAGCATAAATGAAATTCATTGGATCAATGAAATTTTGGGAATTTGAAATTGTCCCGGAATAAATTCTATTTTTAAATACACTAAGCCTGTCTTCAAGGATTAAGCGCGATACTGCTGACTCACCCATCGTTGCTGCCTGATCATGACTGCATGATGGCGTCCCTGAACCGACGATCGGCCGACTTGGCCCGGGGGAAGGACCGGCGAACTGGAGGCTTGACCCGGCCGATGGACCGACATACTGTCGGCTGGGCCCGAACCATGGACTGTTGAACTGGCGGCTGGAACCGGGCGATGGACCGGCATACTGTCGACTTGGGCCGGGCGATGGGCTGGTGGGCCCAGCTGCTGCTGCTGCTGTGGCGGGCAGTCGGCTAGGTCCGACTGTGGCTTACGTCTCCCATGGTCGCCATATTGGTGGCGGAACTGTCTCATTGGCCGGGCGTCCGACCGCCCCCTCTGAAACATAAAAAAAGAAGAAAAAATGTTTTAGTATCATGAAAAACATAATTTTGTAAGCATAAAGTAATATATGTACTGGACTTACCGATATTCCAGTGTGCTGGTGGTTGCGGAAGAACCCCTTTGTGGTGGTGGAGTTGGCGGCATACTGGTCTGCGGCTCATTCATTGGGTTAGAGCAATCGCCAGGGCTGATATTAGCTCTTTTTTGGCTACTTAATTCCTGAGAAGAATTACCCTTACGCTTCTCTTGGCGTAATGGTTCATCTGAAAAAAAATGTATTAGCAATAGTTATAAAGACATGGAAAAAAATAATCTATAGATAAATACATACTGAAATAAAAAAGGTCGCGGCAGGAAATATCCAAATCACCTGCGAACAAATAAATTAAAAATATAGACTACTGCTTCAGCACTATACATTTTCATTAATCTAGTTACATTAAAAAAAAATTATCATTACCGAAATCATCCTGGCCCTCAGCGAGAATTTCTTCAATGTCTGAAGCAGAAAAAAAACCATCAGTATATGTGAAAGAATTTAAAACAGCCAGAAAACAAGTTAAATAACAATAATTTACTTACCAATATCGCTGAATAAGCTCATTCCTCCAAGATCCTCAGACGACATTGCGATGATCGTTGTGTTCAACTCGGCGACTCAGAGAAGACTGGATAACACAAGGGGGAACTCAGCCCTATTTATACACGCTTGGAATCTCCCTGGCGTGGGAACACACGCTTTGAGACATTAATCTCCATTAAAATGTTAGCCTTTGCTAGCGTGGGAAGCGTTTGGTGTGGGAACGCAGTGCTTTGCGTCATTAATCTCCATTTCTAAATGTTTTAGATTTATATACACGCTCGCGTGGGAAAACGGCGCCCGCAATCGTAAAATACTGTGTAGGTTGAATAATGTCTTCCGGGTGCAGGTGTCACGGCTGATTAATAGGTACCGCCTCCCTCGGGCCTGCGCGTGTCGGCGTGGCGGCTGATTAATAGGTTCCGCCTCCCCGGGGCCTGCGCGGCCGGCTCATTTACATTCCACCGCGCGGGCCTAGTCAGCTAAAATGTTAAATTCTGTATCTTTTGAACCAGTACTCCGAATTAAATGAAATAAACGCCATTATAATAGTGAGAAAATTTAGATACTAATCGATACGTTACACCCATATTATTGAACCAATAAAAAGAAAAAGTGAATATTATACCCCATTTCGAATTGAATTTGAGGTGTAGTACGCTGACCGCGTGACATTTAGACGAATTATGACTAGAGCGCACCTGCGTGGCACGTGGCAGAGGCGCACACTGGCGTGGCACCTGGCCAGGCGTACACCTGCGTGGCACGTGGCCTTATTTACATAATATTCCCATTAAGACAGATTTATGACTAGAGCGTGCACACATGTGTCCGCTGCGACGTGGGTGATCCTGGGCTCACACCTGCGTCCATAAGGGAAAACTGGCAACGTACCCGCGCCCATAAGAAATACATGGGGGAAAAACTGGCAACGCACCCGCCTTCAGACACTACTTATGTCCCAATGTTTTAGGTCTTTCCAGGAAGTGTCTGTTTCTTCTTTGTAATTTTTACATCCGAAGAACAGGTGGTTTGTACCGGTCTCGGACTCCCCGTCGCACTGATAAAGTGGGGAGTTTGCTAAATTTATTTTGTACAAGTGGCTTCCGAATCTGCTGTGATCGAATTTTAATCTCGATATTATACTCATAGCTTTTTTGATGCCATATTTTTTTTTAAAACCTTTCTGTTGTCGGTATTTGCGGTTGTATGCGCCTGTAGTCTCTTCCCTTGTTTTGTTTACTGGATTGCCACATATCATTCCAGGCCTCCGTTGTTTTGAGGCGAAATAATGAGATTAAGTTACTTCCTCTCAGAAGTTCCACTTGGCTTTCTGTTTGTGCAGCTAATTTTGCAAGAGAATCCACTCTTTCGTTGCCAGGAAGCCCGACATGTGCCTTAACCCAGATAAAGGAGGTCTTCATTCCTTGTTTATTCATGTTGGTCAACAACTCCAATATTTTATATAGAAGTGGAGTCCTCCCTCTATCTCTGATTCCATCACCCAGGTTTTGAAGTGCCGATTTGGAATCTGTAAGAATTACAGTATTCGGAATGCGTATCTCTAGCACGTATTCCAATGCTTCAAGTAGCTGTAAAGGAGGATGTTTCCGCACGTAGCTTAAAAACTTATTATCTGCATAATTGTTGAAACTGATTGCCGGGAATTATCTGTATACTTGCCACTACCGAGATTCTATTCGGCAGTGACGGGCTCATGAACCAGAGAGCTTGATCGCGGCACCACGCTCCCATGTACGTGTACATAGCGTAGAATTGTAGAAAGTATCTAGACGCAACGGAATATTTCAATGCCCATTTTCTCGTCAACACCGTTTTACCACATTACACCTCTGATCATGAGCTTTTATAATACATAGTATGAATCGGATCAGAATTTCAAAATTGGCGGTGTGCCCTTGTCAGTCAAATTTCCTATTCCAATATTTTATTACTAACATTAAGAATAATAGTAGTATAGGTGAAAGAGGCTCAGTATTCTAGAGTACCACGTAGGCAGGATCTGACACGTCATAATCGTCCGCAATCGAACTCACTTAACGGTTGGAAAACCTGGAGGCGCAGACGCTGCGTGGAAAAGGCTGGGGTTGTACAATACAGTACAATGCAATACAATCATTCATTTTCCATTGAATCCAATATAAGAGACTGGCTCTGTGGGATGTGGAAAGTTGTCACTTTACAGATAAACAGTTGCATAACAAAATAATACGTACACCATTAGATGTACAGTCATAGCATATATGGTACATTAAACAATTCCATAACAAAATAATATATACACCTGGAGATGTACAGTCATAGCATACATGGTAAATTAATTATATAAACTACATTTACACAAGCTACTGGCAGTTATTTTGTAGATACCTTAGAAATAAATTCTTCAACAGAGTGGAAGGAGTTGTCAATTAAAAATTCTTTCAATTTTTTCCTGAATTTACTCTTATCATCTGCTAGACATTTAATACGTGTTGTGAGCCTATTGAAGATATCGAACCCCTTTTTGAACATTTTTATTTCTTGTGAATTTTACTATTCGTTTCAAACAAAGTATAATTTGTGACTACAAAGGACATTAATGTGTAGGGCCTATTTATACTCAGACGCTAATGTTAAAATCCCTAACTTCTTGAACATCTCTCTACATGAAATTCTATTGCAAACCCCACACTTAATTCTTATTACTCGCTTTTGGGCTCTGAACACTTTGTCTCTATGGGTAGAATTGCCCCAGAATATTATTCCATATGATAATAAGGAGTGAAAATAAGCAAAATAATCTAGCTGCCTCATATGTAAATCACTTATAGCTGAAATTGTACGAATTGCAAATGTGGCTGCACCCAATCGCTTTAATAAGTCAGAAACATGTACTTTCCAATTTAAATTGTGATCAATATACAAACCTAGAAATTTCACACTCTCTACCTCTTGAATAGACTGGCCTGCATATTTTATGTCCATATCTGGTGTTAATCTGTGTGATGTACTGAATTGCATATACTGAGTTTTATCAAAGTTTAAAGGCAAGCCATTAGCTGTAAACCATTTATTAATCAGTTCAAAGACATAATTTGAAATATATTCTGTAGATAAATCTAGAGTATTTTCAATTCCTATGTTTCTGTCATCTGCAAATTGGACAAATTTTGAATTTTTTAGATGAAACACAGGGTAGATCATTTATATATATTAAAAACAATAGTGGCCCCAATATAGAACCCTGAGATTCTCCATATCTGATTAATTTCCACTCAGAAAACAGTGGACCGCTTAAGGCAGCCTTAAAATTCTCCAATGACGCTTTCTTTTTTCTATTTAGAAGGTAAGTGGTCACCTTTTGTTTCATTAGGCATTGCATGTACGTAATGAAGAGGGAAGGAATAACTTTCAGAATTACGAGTTAACTCTACAAGAATGCCCACTTTCAGTTATGATGAGTTTAAGATGGTTTGTTATTTAGATTAGAAGTTGCTGGTGGGGTGGGGGGAGGCGAGGGGTAAAATTAGGTGACCAAACGGAAACCAATGACAGTTGAACATTGGTAGGAACCACAGACACCAAACAACTAGTTAGTGAAACAGTTTATGGCGGATTTGTAATAAGGAAGTTAAAGTATAATGATGAAAATATTCCAAAGACAGTTATCAGACTGTTATCAGTGAAGTGTAGGAGAGTAATTAACAAATTAACAGAATGCGGTAACCTGACAGAGATTCACAAAGTGAAAATATTGATAGGGGCAGAGTTTTGGTTGGATGAAGGAGGAATACTTGGCAACTAGGGTTTACCCTGAGTTGGAGAGTGTACAGTACTGTATACAGAAAGATTTGATATTCATATCCTTTAGAAAAGGTATTCAAAGATAAAAGGATAGATTTCTGGGATGGAGGAGAAATACAAAAGCAGATATAAGGTTATTTATTGCTTAGCTCAGTTGAAAAATGATTGAGCAATATGAGGCCTTAAGAGATAAACTAAATTCATATTATTATACCAGTTGTGGATTGGGGAGGAAATAAGATTAATAATATAAGGTATTGGAATTTTGCCTAATGGTAGACCAAACTTCAAGAGTACAAAACACGATGGACATCTTTCCATTAAATGTAGATACTTATTAACTGGGTTCTCAGTTGACAGAAGAAATAAAGTGATCAAACCTGGTCTTTGGACGGTAATGCTCTGGCCCTCGCGTCAGGGAGGAACAGGTTCGAATCCCCGTCCGGACATCCAGATCTGAGTTTTCAATGTTTTCTTGAAATCACTCCAGGCGAGCGGGGCCTAACGGAATCATCAAAAATAAGGTTGGATAAGAATATTATTTTAAACATGTATACAGTACTCCAGGTGAAGGTTTAGTATGTTAGAGGAGGGCAGCAGACCAGCAGTAGAGTGGAGAGGAAGTGGGAACAGCTCAAGAAGATAATAAGAATGAAGGAAAAATGTTGATTCCACAATAAGCACTGCATCTGCATTTTTCAATAGAGAGGTGAGAAGGCTAAAGAGATTGGTTAGAACTAGAAAATATGGGCCGTGTAGCCAACATAAAATGTTACGTGGCACGGAAGGCGGTTAAATACACACTTCTGAGTTACAGCTCGGAGAGGTGCAGACAGCGCTAGACGCATTCGCCGCCTCGCCGCTGACCAGCACGGTCGGGAGGGGCGCACGAGGCAGCCCCCTCCCTGCCACCGCGAGAGCGAAGACAAGATGGATGCGCTCCTTCAAGCGGTCCAAGTAGCTGCACGCCGCGATGTAATTGCCGTTGGCCGGTAGGCAAAACTTGAAACAACTAAATAAGGAATTAATAACAGCAGTGAGGAAGGCTGAAGATGTTTTCACCATTAATTGTAAAAATGAATGATGAATATTGATTGATGCCAATAGAAATTCTATGGCTATTTTTTAAAATTTTAAGAGTGCCATTCAGACAATTATCGACATAGGTGGGAAAGAATTCAAAGAAAATAAGAAAAAGTTGGAAATTTTAAACATTTAGATTAGTGACACCATTAGGGATTTAAATTAAATAACAAATAATCATTTGTTTTGTCAACAGTCACTGCAACATTATTGCGTAACAATAAATCATCCCAAATTCATTACCGGTGTGATGTACAACCTAGATGACTGTTCCATTCTGCCTACCTGGCAAGCAGAAACTAATAATTATTTAATATTGCGATGTTCCTCGATTGCCACTCGGCAAATCGTTGTAAATAATTGAGACTTGTAACTTGTAATTGAAACTTGTAAAAGACTCCGGACTTAACAGAAATTTGTTTTTTACAAATATTTACTTAAAGATAGCTCAAATTATGGGCCATAGACTTATTAAGCGCAATATTGTCAGATAATAGCTTCTAAGTATCGTTTCCAAACTGTCCTTCTTTTCACATTCGTAAATATTTCTCACGAATTATCGAAGCACCTAAACTTTTAGCGCCTTATTACACTAGGCGACTTGGCGGCGCAACCAGCCGCGCCACTGGTGTCTCTGTTGCCGACGCAACCAGGAATCTGGTGGAGCAGCCAGCCAGCCACTCGCACAGCCAAGCAGTCTCTTTGCTGTTATCCTCGCATTGTACGCGAATTGTGTAGTTGAATATGTCCAGTGGATTACAGAATGTTATTGTGGAAATGAGGGGAAGTGAAAGTGTAGAGAAGTCAAAGGGGTAAAGCAAGAAGCATTTCTCATTTTCGTATCTTTCCCAGTAATATCAACCTTTACAAAGTACAATAATTAAAAGAAAGACGATTTAGACATTATTAAGTAATTAAAAAACTTGTTGTCGTCTGAATACAGCTCATCAAAAAGAGTGTAGATTCCCTTATAGCAATAGAATATGATGTACATACATCTTTCTCTCCCTTCACCTTCCCTTTTTCCTTTTAATTATTTTAAATTAATTATTAATTTTATTGCGATGGAGCTAACACTCCGGTAGCAATTTCACTAGTCATCTAATTTCCCCTTTATGTATATATTTAAATTTTCTTTTATAGCTGGAATGTTAAATTCCTCCCCAATTTACTTTTCCGATTTATAAATTTTAATTATTCATCACTACACTTGCTAATTTGTTCCAATTCCTGACGCCCTTACCAACAAAAGAAAATTTTTTCCACTCCCTTATGCAAGAAATCGAGCCGAAGCTTGTGGTCATGGTCGCCTTTC
The DNA here is from genome assembly GCA_031002005.1 of Vandiemenella viatica. NCBI lineage: Eukaryota > Metazoa > Arthropoda > Insecta > Orthoptera > Morabidae > Vandiemenella > Vandiemenella viatica. Next base: position 57,638,191 of record JARYHS010013630.1, read on the forward strand.
TCCTTCCATGCACTATTCCTAATTCTTTTACTAATTTCCCTCCAAGCCCCATCACCAACATATGCCCTGCACATTTCCAGCACTCTCTTCACCCTCCTCCTTTCCTCCAATGAGTCCCAATCCAGCCCCAGTTTCATATCAGTTACTGACTGGGTCCTGCGTTAATCTCCACAAATCAAGCTGCTCTTCGTTTCACACTTTCCAACTCATCACCAAAATGTGATCCCAAACTACACCACCATATTCAACAAATGGTCTGACCAAAGTTTTGTAACCCAACTTCCTAACTTCTCTGTTACATCCTCTCATCACCCTCTCCAGCAAATGAAGGATTTTGTAACCTTTACTACAACCTGCTCAATTGAGTTTGTTATCAAACGTTATGCCAAGAATTTACACTTCATCAAACAAATCTGACCCCACTCTGTAATTTATAATATTAATTAACCTTTACATCTATTTATCTGTGTACCTTATAAGCCGACTCTTCTTGGCATTTATCTTCTTACCATTCTAAACTTTTTTTTTTTTTTTTTAACTGTCGTCAGTCTTTCAACTGGTTTGATGCAATCCTCCATCCTTTCCTGTTCTGTGCTAATCTCTTTATTTCTACATACTTCTTACAGCCCACGTCCTCAATTATCTGTTTCATATATTCTAATCTCTGTCTTCTTCTACAATTCTTACCTTCGACTGTTCCCTCCACTACCAAATTAACCAATCCTCCATGTCTCAAAATATGACCTACCAGCCTATCTCTTCTTTCCGTAAGCTTCTTCCACAAACTTCTTTCCTCACCCATCATTTCCAAAACTCGTTCATTTCTTACTTTGTCTGTCCACTTAATTTTCAGCATTCTTCTGTAGCACCACATTTCAAATGCTTCAATTTTCTTTATTTCCGGTATTCCTAAAGTCCATGTTTCGCTACCATAAAGTGCTGTGCTCCTCACAAAGAGTTATAAAAAAGTCTTTCTAATTCTTAGATTAATATTTGAAACTAAAAGGTTTCTCTTTTTCATTAAGGCTCTTTTTGCTAGTGCTATTCTGCTTTTAACATCATTCCTGCTTCGGTCATCGGTTGTAATTTTACTTCCCAAGTAACAGAATTCACTTATTTCTCCTATTGCATTTGATCCTATTTTTACATTTAATCTACTAGTATTGGTATCATTTCTGCTACATTTCATCACTTTTGTCTTACTTTGATTTATATTCAGTCCAAAATCTTCGTTCAGTATTTAATTCATTCCATTCAGTAACTTCTCAATATCCTCAGCCCTCTCTGCTAACAAGACATTGTCATCAGCAAATCGTAGCATACCGATTTTTTTCTCCCTGAAAACTTATGCCACATGGAAATTTTTCTTTGACTTTCTTCACTGCTTCTTCTACTAGAACCTTGTCTCACATCCTTTTTAACTCATGCATGTCTCTCGTGATTCTCTACCTTTATTATAGCCACTTGATTATTATATAGTTTATCTCTATACTTTAGACCTGACTTCTTTAAAATTTTGAACATCTTGTCCCATCTAACATTATCAAAAGCTTTCTCTAAATCAACAAATGCCATAAAAGTATCTTTGTTTTTCTTGATCCGCCCTTCAAGTATTAACCTTAAAGACAGAATTGCTTCCCTTGTACCGCGATTTTTCCTAAAACGAAACTGATCTTCACCTACTATCTCTTCTACTACCCTTTCCATCCATCTGTATATTATTCTGGTCAGTAATTTTGAAGCATGTGATGTTAGACTAATGGTGCGATAATTCTCACATTTGTTGGCTTGTGCTTTCTTTGGAAGTGTGAAGATGATATTTTTATTAAAATCATTTGGAATTTCACCTGTTTAATAAAATTTTGATATGAGCTTGAATAATCTTTCGATTCCTTCCTCTCCTAGGGATTTAAGAAGTTCTGCAGGGATTTCATCAATTCCAACTGCCTTATTTGCGTTCAAGTCATTCAGAGCTTTATTAAATTCTGTCCTCAAAACAGGATCTCCTAAGTCATCAATGTCGACATCAACTTACTTTTCCATTACACTATTGTTCAAGTCGTCCCCAACATACAGTTTCTCAATGTATTCTTTCCATCGGTTAGGTCTATCTTCTGAGCTTAAAAGAGGTTCTCGCCTCGCATTCGGGAGAACGGCGGTTCGAATCCCCGTCCGGGCATCCAGATTTGGGTTTTCCATGGTTTCCCCAAATCACTCCAGGCAAATGCCGGGATGCTTCCTTCAAAAGGCCATGGCCGAATTCCTTGCCCCCATCCTTGCCCCCCATCCTTTCCCGTCTCTAAAGACCTCGATGTTAAAAAGAGACGTAAAGCAGTTTAAAAAAAAAAATTAAAAGAGGTTTCCATCGGCAGCTTTAATTTCATACCTCTTTTCTTCATTTCTCCAAAATTCTGTTTATTCTTTCTGTAGGCAACATCTACTTTACCTACGACCATTTCATTTTCTGCTTCATCACACTTTGCTTGCAGCCATTTTTCTTTTGCTATTTTGCATTTCCTATTTATTTGATTTCTAAATTGCCTGTACTGCTCTCTTACTGCTTCATACTGAGCATTTTTGTACCTTCTCCTCTGATCCATCAGCTCCAAAATTTCTTCTGTGATAAAAGGTTTTCGGGCAGCTTGTTTCCTAAAGCCTAATGTTTCTTTACCAGCTTTCATTATTTCGTTCTTTAATGCATTCCATTCGTCCTCGGTTGAGCTCCTTTCATAGTTACTTCTTAGACATAAGTCTAATATTTCTGCAAATTTTTCTCTGGTGCTAGATTGTTTCAGTTTATTCACTTGCAGTCTGTTCTGCTTATGCTGCTTCCTTATTCGCTTTAATTTCACCCTGCACTCCATTATTATCAAATTATGGTCAGAGTCTATGCCTGCTCCTGGGTACGCTTTACAGTCTAGATTCTAGAACATGATTCCTGAATCTCTGTTTGACCATGATATAATCTAGCTGATATCTGCCTGTATCCCCAGGACGTTTCCAGGTGTATATTCTTCTTGTATGGTTCTTAAACAGTGTGTTTGCCACTACTAGCTTATATCTTTCACAATATTCTAGCAACCTGCTTCCTCGCTCATTTCTTTCTCCTAGACCAAAACTTCCTACAGTATTCCCCTCTTTTCCTTCTCCAACTATTGTATTCCAATCACCCATGATTATTAGATATTCTTCCCCCTTCACATATTGGATTAATTCTTCAATTTCAGCGTATATATATTTTTTTTCTTCCTCATCTTCCTGTGATGTTGGCATATACACTTATACTAATGGGTTGGGACGGGCTTAGTTTCTAACCTCATCAAAATAATCCAGTCACTAAACTGTTCATAATAACTCACCCGTTTCCCTTCTTTCTTGTTCATTACAAATCCTACACCAGTGACTCCATTGACAGCTTGTGTGCTAATTATCCTGTGTTTCTCAGACCAGAAATCCTGTGCATTCTTCCATTTAATCTCACTAATCCCAACAACGTCTAACTTAAGTTGTTCCATCTCCTTTTTAAGTTTTCTAACCTACCTGCCCTATTCAGACTTCTAACATTCCACGCTCCGACTCGTAGAATGTTTCTATCCATTCTGATGACTTTTTCCTAAGCAGTCTCCACCCGGAGATCCGATTGGGGGACTCCCCGCTCTTCCGCCCTCCTTTGGGAGACCGTTGGCAAGCAGTTGGTGATTCCTTATACCGGGAATCTTTCAGTCGCCAGAGCCTCATCCGTGGAAACAGGGTGCACCACGTGAAGGAGAGGTTGATATTTGGTTGGAAAAGTCTAGTATAGCCTCTCCCAAACCCTTACACCCCATGCTGACCTAACCATTTAACCATTTAGATATTCTATCCATATCACCCTGCAGCTGTTCAGTCTTCAACTGTTTTGATCCTATTGTATACCATTGTATCATTTGCAAAATACCTAGCTTCTGACCATAACACAGTCCTTCATTAGAATAATGAACAGCAACTCCCATATTTACTTCCACTTGTTTTGATAATGTATTTCCTTCTCTAACCCTTTGGTTTCTGACTTTTAAGAATCCCTCTACTCAGCAAGTAACTTTTTCATCAATTTCAATACATGTCAGTTTATTTAAAACCATTTTATGGTTTACTCTGTCAAATGCCTTAAAAAGATCTAGTGCCACACAATCAACTTGGCCTCTCTTTTCCAATTCATTTGAAATATCTTGCACATATCCCACTATCTGAGATTCACATGAATATCTTTGCCTAAAGCCATGTCGTCGATCAGAAAACTAGTTTATTTCTTCACAGACATTTCTGATATAGTTCCATATCAATCTATCCATCATTCTGCCTATCACCGATAACAAACTAACTGGCCAGAAATTTTCAACCCTGTTTTTAAACCCTCCTTTACGAACTGGTACTATTATCACTCTTTTCCAATCCTGTGGTAAGCAGCAAGTCTCCACACTCATTTTAAATAAAATTTCAAGGTAAGGTACAATATCGTGTTCCACAATCTTTAATAAATCTGTAGTAATATTATTTACACCAGTTACATTACGTTTTTTTAGATTTCTGAGTTCCTTCGCAATTACCTGAGAATTTATTTCAAATTTTGTAGGTTCGTCATTTATACTCTCGTCTGCTTCATTCCCTCCCATCACAAGATGACTGTCCCTGGTTGTCTCACCAAACCTGTCACTCAATATCTCTGCAATTTTAAAATCGTAAAGTAGGAAGGGGCATATGAACAGTAGACTGAACGCGTGGTGGCGAGACTGGCGGTGCCGCCAGGCGGCCTAGTGTAATAAGCTAGGTAAGATACAATGCCCCGCCACGACTTTCTGCCACCAGTGGCTGCTGGTCTGGTGGCGGGGCACGGCAGCTAGCCGGCCGCCAGTTTGTGGCGACGCCACTGGCTGTCCTAGTGTAATAAGCTCCATAAGACTCAATGCCCAGTCACGCCAAGTCACCTAGTGTAATAAGGCCCTTACTGTTCGCAAATTTCAGTGCACCATAGCTCGATTGAGTAACATTTATTACTAAAAACTCTTAAACTGGAAACTAACACGAAAGCTATCCTATCAACTAGTCAGACCTACGAAAGAAAATACCCAGAATACGATATTCCTCTTAGACAACTTCCCCTAACTACTGAAAATATCACGGGCCTCCAAAAATTTACTGAATCACAACCGAACATAATTACTATATGGTCTCAACAAGGACTATGAGTCCTTAACGAAATACCGACGATATACGAGGTAACATTAACACTGCAGCCGCCCAATGGGTAAACTTCAAACAAAAATCAATTAACTGCTAAACAGCGCCCACGGCGGCCAGTTCTACGTAATATCCTATTGACTATTTTAGGAAATTTTGTATTAGTTTCATATTTTTATTCTCCTTAATCTGATCTGAAAAACGTGATTAATTTGATACATTACTAGCGGTTACCTGCGATTTCGTCTGCTTGGAAGTGTGTTAAAGTATAAGAGCTTTCTTTAATAACTAGACGACCCGTGCGAAAATTTCGCGAATAAAATGCGATGAATAGTGAGGTTGAATATAATGTCACCAAGTTCAGTCATTACTCTTCATACTCCTACTTCATTTATCGATTTTGGTTAGAAATCCAGGGAGATAAATGGCTCGAAACACAAAAAACGTATTTTAGAAATATTGACATTTTTGCGCTTTATGGGTCGAATTACGAAAAATTCCTTTCTTAGAATATAATGTTACCACGGCAGAAACCTTAGTCTTTAATATTTATCTATATCGATTAGATATCAAGGGAAATATAAGGCTCGTGACACAAAAATACGTTGTAGAACAATTTATACTTTTTCCCTTTAATAGTAGAATTCCAAACACTTCTTTCTTAAAATATGATGTCAGCAAAGCTGAAACATTATTCCTCACAATCGTACTTGATTTATCGATTTTGGATAGATATCAAGGGAGATAAGTGGCTCGAGACACAAAAAACGCATTTTAGAAAAATTGACTTTTTTGCCTTTTGTGGGTCGAATTACGAAAAATTCCTTTCTTAAAATATAATGTTACCACGGCGGAGACCTTATTCTTTAATATGATACCTCATTTATCTATATCGGTTAGATATCAAGGGAGATAAATCGCTCGTGACACAAAAATCGGTTATAGAAAAATTTATACTTTTTTCCTTTAAGGGTTGAATTCCAAAAACATTCTTCCTTAAAATATAATGTCACAAAACTGAGACATTACTCCTCATAATCCTACCTCATTTATCGATTTTGGTTAGATATCCATGGAGATAAATGGCTCGAGATTCAAAAAACGGATTAATTGCTTACCTGGCATAATTTAAATCGCCACCTTCCACACTACCTTCTGCAAAGCATATATATTAATTTCAGTAAACAGAGGTGAAACCATTACTTCCGTTATTAGTATTTTAAAAGATCCTAAAATTATGGTTTATTTGGTACTCATGAATGCTTACAGACAGAGGTATATTTATCATTAATCTTAAACATCTGTCTATGCAAAATACAATTCAATGCAATACCTCGTCTTACAGATGCAAAATAGCAAACAAACAATTATTGTTATTAGAAGCTAAGAAATTACAATACATGTACATTACAAAGAGTGACAAATTACTTATGCAACTGAAGTAAAAACACTCTTATGCATATTGAGAGCGATTCTTGTATTACAATGATAACAAGCAAACATCAGATTTAACTGGATTACATAGGGCGACAGGGAGTTGATTTTTCTCCACAAATAACAGTTATTGAAAGTTTCCAAACAAGGAAGTCAGTCTTTCACACTGGATAGAGAAAACCAAAAAGCACTCGGATTTTAGACAAAACTAGCTCAGGAATTAATGTCCGGCGGCATAAGAACTCTTACTCATTAGAGCGTTAAAGGGCTGTCTCAATGATTCGTCTGAGTACACACTGTTTCTGGAGGTATAATTACCGTGTCTGTCTAGCTGCACGAATCGTCGCAACAAGAGCACTATCGTCTCTCAAACAGCGCACCAGTCAAGGTATTGCAAGGCACCTGTCACGTCAACCAGCACAAGTGACAACCTCGACCGGACTTGGCGCTCAGTCATCGAAGCCTCCAGAACGAAATCATCCGCAGTCCTCTGGACGGAGTGAAGACTTATCGCCTCTCAGAGCTCGGTCTCTCCTTCTCCTCCCCCGGCGTGTATCATGGAAACAAAAAAAATTGTAAATTTCCAATCACGTGAGGAAATAAACACATCGGATTGGCTTCGCAAAAATATCCCCTGTTGCCGGCTAATACATTGCCTCTGATTTGCTAAGAATCTTCGTGTTTTGTCGGGATTGTTTGGGAGGATATGTAGGAATAATTTTCCCACGACACCGAGCAAACGCCCTTTCAAGGATTCCATCCGCAAAATTCCCCGCGACCTGCCGTTCTCACCGGTATCAGCGTTGACTTGCAAGAGATAATCCCCTCATTGTCTCGACCTACCGGACACTTCCGGCTTAAGTCAGACTGTCGCTCACGCTAACACAACTCTTAGCTAGACGCGGATTTCTGTCTCCAGCTCGAAAAAGAATATCCATTTATTTCTTATGTTTATTAAATCAAACAATAATTAATTTAAATTGTACGAGATGACCCATCTAGTCATCTTGTTACAGGTTCATTGTTTCGATATTGCTGTCGTCTCTAACCCAGTAGCACGTAAGAAGTTCCAACTTCAATCGAAAACGTACATCACAAAATCAAGTCTATGTGCATTATTTAACGAAAATTCTATCTAATTAAACAACTGCGAATAATAAACCACCACAGTACTGCATACAACTGTGGCGAAACTAATACAGCGACCAGCATTTGGTAGCGCATCTATTAGAATAGTGACAAACCAGCCACCAGAGTGCAGTACAGGCAGTGAGTAGTTGTCATGGCGCACACCGGACAACAGCAATTATATCGCGGCGCATAGTACTTTCTCGTAGCGCAACGTGAAGCGGACATGTGAGAAACTGACTTCACTCGTGGACAGTTTAATAACTACAGCCTTGTGATATTCAATGTAACTTGTACGTAGTGTATTATTTAAGTTATGCAGTAAAGTATTTTATCACATTCAATTGTCACGTTTGATTGTTAACCACCTTCCGTGCCGCGTAACATTTTATGTGAGCTACACGGCCCATAATTTGTGACCCCGACGCGACGGCGAGAAATACAACGTGTTTTCTAACCGTGTTTTCTGACCGTGTTTTCTGCGTGTGCTACCGAAAGAACAGTGATCTTAACGTAACGACAGTAAACATTAAACTACCACGCCGCCACAATGGAAGAACTGCAAGAACAACTCCTCCAGCTTAAGGAACAAAATCGCATCCTACAACAACAAATGCTTCAGCAGCAACCTACCCAGTCTACACCTACGCAGGTTGGTACATCTGTGAACCGTGTTGCCGTGAAGCTGCCGATTTTCTTGCCGGACAACCGGCGCTATGGTTCGCGCAAGCGGAAGCACAATTCGACACCGCGGGAATTACGCAAGATTCTACTAAGTACGCCTACATAATTTCTCAGTTGGACAGTCGCTATGCAGCTGAAGTGGAAGACATTCTTATAAATCCACCTTCTCAAAACGCGTACTAACATTTGCGAGGTGTATTAATTCGGCGTCTCTCATTGTCGGAAGAACAACGCGTTCGTCAATTATTAATGGAAGAAGAGCTCGGTGACCGGAAGCCGTCACAGGTTTTAAGACACTTGAAATAATTGGCAGGCGCCACTCAAGTTCAAGACAGTCTCCTTAGGCAGTTTTGGATCAGCGCTTTCCGCCACGGGTACAAGCCATCCTACAAACTCAATCTGACACTCCACTGGATAAAGTAGCTGTGTTAGCTGATAAAATTATGGAAGTTTCTCCACCGTCGACTACCGAAGTAAGCCAACTTGCAAAGCGCATAGACGAGCTCTCGCAGCAGTTGGCGACACTGCAAGCCTCGTATCGCTCACGTCCTCGCTCCTGGAGCCTGGCGCTTCCGATGTTTGTTGGTATCACCGTCGAATCCACGACCAAGCTAAAAAATGCCAACAACCTAGTAATTTTCAGTCAAATCCCAACGGCAGCCAGTGATGGCGGTAAACGGCTGCCCAACAGGTGGAAGCCGCCTCTTTGTCATCGACAGAAACAGTAAACATAAATTTCTGATCGATACCGGCTCAGCTTATGGTGTTTTTCAAAACATTTTATGAAGGAACGTTGTCAACTCAACAAATACGAACTTGTTGCAGCGAATAATTCCACCATTAACACGTGCGGCACTTTGTTTCTAAAGCCTAAACTATGTCTGCGGCGCTATTTGTCATGGAGATTCATAATAGCTGACGTCGCCATTCCCATCATAGGCTCAGATTTCCTCGCACACTACCGCTTGCTCCCAGACTGTCATAGAAAGCGTATCATCGACAGCGTCACAGGAATGTTAGTGCCAGCACAGCCTGCTAACTCGGAGCAATCTAGTGTAAAATCACTCAAGGCCGTCACTACTTTTCACGAAATCTTGCGAGATTTCCCCGATCTCACGCGCCCACTAGGAACGCCGAGAGAAGTTAAGAATTCCACAGTACATTACGTCCGTACTACCCCTGGACAATCCGTCTCGTGCTGTGCTCGTCGCCTCGCTCCTGACCGTCTTCAAATTTCTAAGAGGGAGTTTGAAGCAATGTTACAGGAAGGCACAGCGCGTCGCTCAGATGGACGATGGTCTTCACCCCTCCGCCTGGTACCAAAGAAGGACAATGGGTGGCGACCCTGCGGAGACTATCGAGCCCTCAATTCGCGGACAATCCCATACAGATATCCACATCGCCATCTCCATGATTTGAGCCACCAATTGCGTGGTTGCGCCATCTTCTCTGTGATCGATCTGGTCAAAGCATACACTCAGATTCCGGTGAACCCAGATGACATCCCGCAGACAGCAATTATCACGCCCTTCGGACTATTTGAGTTTCCATTCATGACATTCGGTTCTCGGAATGCCGGGCAAACGTTTGAAAGATTCATCGACGAAGTACTATCTGGCCTAGACTTTACATTCGCTTATGTGGATGACATACATGTCTTCTCTAAGAGCCCCGAAGAACATGAGCGCCACCTGCGATCCCTCTGCTGAAGATTATCATCCTACTGAATCATTATCAAAGTTTGTAAGAGGGTTTTAGCCTCTCCAAGCGTTATATTCTTGGGATTTGAAGTCTCTGCTACCAGCAACCGACCACTACCAGATCGAATCAGCGCTCTGCAAAACTTCCCGCTACCAAGGACAGACCGAGATCTCAGACGCTTCTTGGGAATGGTGAATTTTTACCTACCTTCGACAGCAGAATACCAGGCCTCTCTCCAATCAGCAGTATACAGTTTGCGTGGCTCCCAACCCGGACCCTGGACTCCGGATCTGGAAGTCATTTAACGCCTGCAAGGCCAGCCTAGCCCGATCGACGCTCCTGATTCATCCTGATCCTGAGACACCACTCGGTTTGTTCACTGATGCTTCTAACTCGGCTATAGGAGCTACTCTACAACAGCATGTAAATGTAACGTGGCAGCCCTTAGCTTTCTTTTCCAAGAAGGTCTCGCCGAAGCAAGCGGAGTGGTCAGCATATTTTCGCGAGTTACTCGCAATCTACAAAGCCACCCAACATTTTCGGCATATCTTGGAAGCTCATCAGTTTACCATATACACCGATCACAAGCCGCTTACTTATGCGTTTCAACAACGCCGTGACAAGCGCCCACCTGTGCAACTGAACCAATTGTCGTTCATTGTGCAGTTCAGCACCAACATCGAACACATCGAAGGTTCCTCCAACGTAGTTGCAGACGCACTGTCCGGCATCTACGGAATCTCCGATAGAACCTTGAACTTCACCACGCTGGCAGACGCTCAAAAGAATGATGCTGAACTTCAATCTTTCATCAACAGCGATTCATCACTTCGCTTGGAGCAATTCCCCATCCCTGGGACTACCACCATCCTTTTCTGTGACATCTCAACAAGCAAACCCAGTCCCTTCATCACAACATCTTTCCGAAAACTAGCCTTTTCGTCCCTTCATAGCCTGAGCCATCCCGGCGCCAAAGCTACAGTTCATTTGGGATCAGAACGTTTCATGTGGCCCAACTTGGTGAAAGACTGCCGGTCGTGGGTTAGAACCTGTCAGGACTGTCAGCGCACCAAAGTTACACGACACAAATGCACCAGTCGGAAACTTCACAATTCCTTCTGCTCGGTTCCAACACGTCCACCTGGATATTATCGGACCACTACCAGAATCGGAGAATTATCGCTATTGCCTGATAGCTATCGACAGATTTTCTCGTTGGCCAGAAGTCTGACCTGTAGAACGCATCACTGGAGAGGACGTCGTGGAGGCTTTCGTAGCATGCTGGGTTTCGCCGTTCGGATCACCTCTGCGTATTACCACTGACCAAGGCAGGCAGTTCGAGTCTCACCTGTTTCGGAACCTGGGGATCCTGACCGGCACGCACAGATCCCGCACCACCGGCTGGCACCCGTGTTCAAATGGCATGGTGGAGAGATTTCATCGCCAAATCAAAGCAGCTATCATTTGTCATCCCAGCATGTCCTCGCTGCAAGCTCTACCGATAGTTCTGCTTGGCATCCGCAGTGCTTACAGAGGCGATATCGGTGCATCCTCCGCCGAACTTGTGTACGGAGAAACACTCCGTCTTCCGGGTGAATTACTTTGTGAAGCGACAAAGGAACGTCTTGAAGATACGTGCGATTTCTTGGGCAGACTACGTCAGCAAATGCACCGACTACATCCACATTAGCTACAAGACATTGTCAAAGTTCCACGTTCGTATTCAAAGACTTTGAAACGTGTACACACGTGTATCTAGGAAATGATTCGGTACATGTTCCCCTTCAACCTCCGTATACTGGTCCATGCCGCGTATTGGATCGCCACGACAGAACTTTGACTAATCTGAACAAAACCAAACCTGTATGTGTAAGCATAGACCGAGTGAAACCAGGTTTCCTTCTAAATGAATACTGAACGGGACAATCATTCAAAATTACCCGACGTAACAGGAAACAATACGACAACGGCAGACCACTCAACTCGGGACCACCCCATAACCACAAGATCCGGCCGGCGAGTAAAATTTCCAAAACATCTTCTGCCATAGCCTCATAAACTCCGTGGGGGGCTGGTATGGCGAAAACAATACAGCGCCCAGCAGTCGGTAGCGCAGCTATTAGAATAGTGACAAACCAGCCACCAGAGTGCAGTACAGGCGCACACCGGACAAAAGCAATTATATCTCGGCGCATAGTACTTTCTCGTAGCGCAACGTGAACCTGAGAAACTGACTTCACTCGTGGATAGTTTAATAACTACAGCCTTGTGATATTCAATGTAACTTGTACATAGTGTATTATTTGAGTTATACAGTAAAGTATTAGATCACATTCAATTGTCACGTTTGATTGTTAACCACCTTCCGTGCCGCGAAACATTTTATGAGGGCTACACGGCCCATACAACCTTTCAACAACGAGTTTAGAAGATAGTCGATATATAATCACCATTTTACTTTTTTCCCGAAGATACTACTTTAAAAAAAAATAATAATTTCAGAACAGATTTATATTTCCCACTCCAGAACCATTAGTTTATCAGTTGCATTAATTTTAGCACTTTTAAACAGAACATATCATTGAAAATGTTATAACGTTCTTGCTTTGATCTCCAAAAAGCAGTACATTCTATATCTGTGGAAAGCAATGAGTAAAGGTGACAGTACCAAGGAGGAAGGAAATATATGGAGGAGAAGTGACGTTAAATTGGTGAAGCAGGCTCGCGCATGCGCAGTGGCGGCAGCGGCGATATTGCGCTTCCAAACAATTGCGATGTTCTACATCTACATCTACATATATACTCTGCAATTCACAAAATTGTGGGTGGCAGAGGGTGCTCAGCACCAAAGCTAATCTCTTTGCTGTGCATTCCAATCCCTAATGGTACGAGGGAAAAAAGAATTCATATAAGAATCAGTCCGGCACCTTATTTCTCTAATTTTATCTTTCCTGTCCTTCCGACTCAAATAGGTTGGTGGAAGAAGTATTTCACTACAGTCATGAGTGAAAGTTGGAGTACGCATGTTTTCCAATAAGTTTAAACGAAACGTGTGTACGTCTATCTACCAGAGACTCCCAACCTAATCTACTAATCAGTTCTGTGACGCTTTCATAAGGACTGTAGCAAGCGGTCACGAATCGAGCGGCTCTTCTCTGTACTTTCTCTATACTTTCGATCAATCCCTTATCGAAACGGGTCCCAAATGGCACAACAATAATCCAAATGTGGACGCACAAGAGATTTGTACGCTATCTCCTTTGTTTGTTCATTACAATTTTTCAAGATTCTACCTATGAATCCCAGCCTAGAATTTGCTCTACCTACTAAAGAATTAATGTGTATGTCCCATTTCATGTTCCTTTGTACTGTTACTCCCAAATATTTCATAGAATCGACCATATCAATAACTGTATTGTTTAACTCGTATTTCTGAACAATCGGATTCTTTTTGTTAGTTATGCTCATTGTCTTGCACTTTTTACAAGTTTAGAGTAAGTTGCCACTCAGCGCACCAAGCCAAAATAACATCCAGATCGCGCTGAATTTCTAAGCAATCGGCCAAATTTCTTACTTCCCTATAAATAACCGCATCATCAGCAAACAATCTAAAAAGGCTTTTCACTTTGTCTCCGAGATCGTTTATAAAAATTAAGAAAAGAAGTGGTCCTATTACACTTCCTTGAGGTACACCCGATGTAACATCTACAGTAGATTAGAAGAACTTTCTCCTTCAACGACAACATACTGCGACCGACCAGTTAGAAAATCCTTTATCCATTCACAAAGCTGATCCGATATACCATACGCTCGAAGCTTCGCTAAAAGGCGGTTGTGTGGTACAGAGTCAAAGGCTTTCTGGAAATCTAAAAAAATTGCATCTACTTGTGAACCTGTATCGATAACTTTCATTACGTCGTGTGTAAATAGGGCCAGCTGTGTTTCACATGATCTTTTCTTCCGAAATCCATGTTGATTTGTTGTAAGTAAATTATTATAATCAAGAAAATTCATAATGTTCGAGCATATAATATGCTCCATAACTCTACTACAAACAGATGTTATAGATATGGGACGACAGTTCCCAGGATCACTTCGATCACCTTTTTGAAAATCGGAGTTACTTGCGCGATTTCCATTCTGAAGGTACTTTTCGCTCTTCTTAATGATTTACTGAATATATCAGACAGAAATGGCCCGATTTCTGCAGCTACTCTGCAAATACTCTACTGGAATTCCATCCGGGCCGGTGCTTTCCCCCCACTTCAGGAGCTCTAATTGCTTAACGATACCTGCAGTATCTATTCGTAATGATTCCATCACCGACTCGCCACGGCGTGGGAAAACGGGAATACTATCCTTATGTTCATTTGTAAATGAATTTTTGAATACAGTATTTAGTACGTTAGCTTTATCGCGGCTTTCATTAACCTCGGAACCTTCACGAATTAGTGCTGGAATATTGCTGTTGTACATTAATCACAGTCCCTAGACATAATGCTTTTGAAAACGCAAAAAGAAAGGAAACAAAAAGTACAGAAAAAAGGAACAGAAACTCGAAATAAGCTGTACTTCCTACAAAATTATACACTCGGAGATTGCACTAATCAAATCCCCACACCACTACAGATAAATATAACAATAAAATACGCTACTGCACTCGGCAACTGTTGAAACGCTACTAACTAGTACTGTCTACAAAATGTAAACACTCAGAGATTACACTATTCAAATACCCACACCACTACAGATATAAAAACAACAACAAAATACGCTACTGCACTCGCTGACTGTTCAAACGCTACTAACGACCACTGTTTACAAAATGTAAACACTCAGAGATTACACTATTCAAATACCCACACCACTACAGATATAAAAACAACAACAAAATACGCTACTGCACTCGCTGACTGTTCAAACGCTACTAACGACCACTGTTTACAAAATGTAAACACTCAGAGATTACACTATTCAAATATCCACACCACTACAGATATAAAAACAACAACGAAATACGCTACTGCACTCGCTGACTGTTCAAACGCTACTAACGACCACTGTTTACAAAATGTAAACACTCAGAGATTACACTATTCAAATACCCACACCACTACAGATATAAAAACAACAACAAAATACGCTACTGCACTCGCTGACTGTTCAAACGCTACTAACGACCACTGTCACAAAATGTAAACACTCAGAGATTACACTATTCAAATACCCACACTACAGATATAAAAACAACAACAAAATACGCTACTGCACTCGCTGACTGTTCAAACGCTACTAACGACCACTGTTTACAAAATGTAAACACTCAGAGATTACACTATTCAAATACCCACACCACTACAGATATAAAAACAACAACAAAATACGCTACTGCACTCGCTAACTGTTCAAACGCTACTAACGACCACTGTTTACAAAATGTAAACACTCAGAGATTACACTATTCAAATATCCACACCACTACAGATATAAAAACAACAACGAAATACGCTACTGCACTCGCTGACTGTTCAAACGCTACTAACGACCACTGTTTACAAAATGTAAAGACTCAGAGATTACACTATTCAAATACCCACACCACTACAGATATAAAAACAACAACAAAATACGCTACTGCACTCGCTAACTGTTCAAACGCTACTAACGACCACTGTTTACAAAATGTAAACACTCAGAGATTACACTATTCAAATACCCACACCACTACAGATATAAAAACAACAACGAAATACGCTACTGCACTCGCTGACTGTTCAAACGCTCCCAGTATATCCCGAAATCTAAGCAAGATATCGAAAAATTTTATTCTTTATTTTCGATTTGTCTCGTCGTGTTACATAAGAATCGATCATTAAATTTGACTTTTGCGAAATTTTTCTTCTTCATTTCAACTCAAGACACCTCACTTTTGATACAGTATATCTCTAGAACTAGGTGAGATATAGAAAATGTTTATTCTTTATTTTTCATTTGTCTCGTCTTTTTAAATAAGAATCCATCATCAAATTTGACTTTGACCAACTTTTTCTTCTGAATTTCAACCAAAACCATTTCACATTTGGGACAGAATATCTCTAACACTAAGCAGGATATCAAAAAATGTTATTCTTCATTTTTTTATTTGTCATATCGAGTTACATAATAATCCATCAAAAGATTGCGGCGTCACCTTTATCCTAGAGTCCCCTTGAGGTTTTTGTACATATTCCTCGTGTCTGTATGGAAGCGGCCATGCCCCCTCCACTCCGGCCATGCTCCCCCACTCCTCCTCCACCCTGCTTCCCTTCAATGCGTCGTGAAGGTCTCTTGCGTCGTCTCCATATATTTCCTTCCTCCATGGACAGTACCGGCTACGAAGTAGGAGGTTCGTTGGTGACGGTAAAATGCGGATTGATAATGACAATTAGCATACAAACTATTCACTTCAAGATTGTTATTACGTTTGACTCACGTATTCCGTTTATTGTAGCGTACAAGACTAAAGAACTAAATAATCAAAGTAAAAATAAATAAATAAAACAGAATCGAGGCGCCATCGTAGTATGATCTTTTGCCAGTGTTTCTTGAAAGGAGTGTTCATCTCAAATACAGAATGATCTGTGCACGTATTTATGCTATCTCTAAATGGTTATAATTTCTTTCTTTCTTCCTTCCTCAGTACTACATATAAGTCATAAGCTATTTTTCAGGTTTTAATATGGACCATAAGCTATAAAAATGTGAAAACACCATCCAGATTGCTGCCGTAGTTATGCTTGAGGATGCCATTTCAAACATTTAGACACACGCAGCATGCTTTTATATTTATAGCAGTGTAGATTTCAAATTGAGCAAAATCGCGTCAATACATAGGTTGTTCTATTGGCTGAGACAGTCGCATGGCTTATTTATTCTTGCTAGGAGCTCAGTGTTGAACCATTCAAGCTGGTCGGTCGCAGCCCGCAGGGTACCATTTTGAATGCACGTGTATAAGCTCCATCCCGAACATGTTCTACCGGTGTTTCTAAGTAACTCTATTCGTTAGTTATCTATTATTCCATCATCGCGGCTACGACAAAATGGTGGTTTTCGTGAAGGAACAAACAGTGCTGTTCACCGGCGGACTAGATTTTACAATGAAATTATGTTCTTGGAGAATACTCCGTTGTTAGAAATTTGGACAGTTACTGGTTGATGTCTTGAGCTTAGTTATTCATTCAGACAGAGAAAAGAACTTTTAGCCTATACGATATAATTATGCAATTATAGTTCCGAAGTCTTTTTTTATTTTTTTAATCGCTAGATTTTATTTCAGGTGTTGGCTGCCAAGTAACATTTTTTCAAGTGATTAAAAGTGAACTACAATGAACAATGCTTTTCCTTTTATTTCAGACGAACCCCACACACGTTCGTTCATTAATTGAAATGGATTATTACTAGTTTCAGGCGAGGACAGGAATTTTTAAGAGTTGTGTGTGATCATATGAACCACGCCAGTGCGTTCGGATTCCATGTTCAACTGTAGGTTCAGCAATGACAGAGGCGGGGTGAGGAGCAAATCGAAACTCTGTCACGCAGGTGGCCGAATTTTCCTTTGAGGTCTCCCGGCCAACAGTGCCATACGTGTTTACTTTACACCCATTTTCACTTCTTTTTATACTGCATTTATACCCTTCTTTTTCTTTTTCCCTTTTAAGAATTCTTATGCCTAGGACAACATTGTTTCATCCAATACAATAGTTTTTATGTTATTTAGCACCATTTTATGTCTTACTCTGTCAAAAGCCTTTGAAATATCTAGTGCTACCCCACCAATCTGGCCTCCCTCGTCCATTTCATCGATAATATCTTACTGATAGCCTACTAACTGAGATTCGCATGAATATCCATGCATAAGGCCATGCTGTCTACTTGAAAACCACTCACACACATTTCTGATTTGGCAGCATATCTACCACTGAGGTCAAACTGATTGGTATGTAATTTCGACCCTATCTGTCACTCCTCCTTTATGAACAGGTACTAATATCGCACTTTTCCATTCCTCTGGTAAACAGCAAGTATCCAAAACCCGAATCTGACAATAATAAGTTCAAATTTTATTCTCTGAAGAATTACATATTTAAAGTTTCGAAAATCATTACTGCTTCAGGAGACGTTTTCTCACCCTATACCTTCTAACTAGGGTTGCCACCCATACTTTATAATAAAGAATTGTACATTATTCCTTTACTCTATACTTTATGAAAACAATAAAGTACGCGAAAATACTCTATTTCGCATGATTTGATTTCTCTGGGATTTAAAAAAAGTTTGCGTAAAACGGTACGTTATCGATTGGTGACGAATCGATAGATCGCCAGCGCCACCTGTACGCTTGTTTTTTATAATTTTTGAACGCAGCCTAACCTCAGATGTCAACTATGTAATCTTAAAAGTCAAAACGTTATCTAAATATGAAATTTCATCTAAATCGTCACAGCCGTTTCCGAGATCCGAATTATATATATATACAAGAATTGCTCTTTTAAAGATACATGATATTATAGTAAATCATGAACAAGGACAACTTCAGTAAACAAAGTACTCCACGTACACCTACAAAACGTAATTTTGATAGTGAAACAGATCAAATAGATAGTGAATATGTGACGCCGAAAAAATGATACCTTGAAACAGAAAAATAAACGATTGCAAAAGTATAAAAATCAATGGAAAATCGAACATGGTGATGGGAAAAATAATGATGCACAAAACGAATATAATGGAAAATGGAAATTGTGTGGAATTACATTTACAGTTTCTTCAGCTGGAATAAGACAGGTAAGTAGAAAAATCTTTTTTTTTTTTTGTCTGTGTGTGTGTTGTGATATGAGTGTCGAAAGTCGAGAGATTCCAACATTCTCTGGATCTGTGTGTTTTCTATCTATAACATGTACGTATTTACAATCTCTGCTTACCATGGGGTTAGATGATGCTTTGTGAAAAATGTCCAGCATTATTTTTTTTCATTGTATATTTATTTTTTAATGTTACAAAATTAATACCATGAAAAAATGCCTGAAAAATGGGACTAGTGCTGTATGATGGGTAAGATGAAGGAATTAGTCTTATTATTTTCAGGTTAAACAACACCTGCAAACAAAACAACACAAATCAAAATTAGAAATGAAGAGAACATCTGAACTACTTCAGAAATTTCTTGACACTTCTTCTGCTTCAACACAGTCTGAAAGTTCGTTCTGCAGTGATAAAGAAAATGTTGTTGCAGCTGAGCTAGCCTTAACATATCACATTGTAAAAATGATTTGTCCTACAGTAGCCAAGTATATAATAAGTCTGATGATAACTTTTCAAACTTGTATAAAGTAATTTCATTTTTACTGTCCATTCCCGCCACGTCGGCATTCACAAAGAGAGTTTTTTCTGTAGTGAATAGCAAATGGAGAGACGAAAGAAATAAAGCGTCTCTGAATCTGATAAAAAACGATTTACTTATTTACTTTAACTTAAATATAGAGTGTAAAGATGGTGTGCAACTGTTTATCAGTGATAATAATTTAATAAAACGTGGAAAAGCAATAAAAATATGTTTTTAAACATAATAATAAAGAAAAAGAAATTCTACTTTATTTTGACACTGTATACTTTTTTATTACCTTTAATAACCAATATATTTTAATTTTAATAAAAAAAAGGTGGCAACACTACTTCTAACTCTCCGCGTACGAAGCTAATATCAATTTCGCTTAGTCGTGAACGTTTACTGTAGTAATACCTCTTAAAATTCTCTAACTTTGCACACTTTTCCTAGTTACCGCCAATTCTTTTTCAGCTATCATATATACTGTTTATACCATTTCCACTGCAGTTCCTTATCGTGAACTAGAATGTAAGCCGGAGTAGAAAACTTATATAATATGATAACGAGATATGGGTTCTTCCTTAACGCACGTCATAAAAAGTAATCGTAATATGTCAGTTTCTTTATCTCAGCTTCAATTGTTTCTAGAAAAAATCACCTTGAGATCAATACTAAAGCAAACTATTCCACTTTAAAAGCTCTGTATTGTTTAATTTAATTTATTTAATTTAATTTTTAATTGCAATGGAGCACAGGCTCCGGTGGCAATTTCCCTACACACCCATCTTCCCCCTATCCTGCACCCACCTACATTTGCCTTCTACAAATTTTATCTTTAAATTCCTTCAAAGTTTCGGTTAAATTATTCATCATTTCTCTTGTAACTCATTCCAATCCCTGACACCCTTACCTAAAAGAGAGAATCTTCCCACACCCTTGTGCCTGAAAATCGGGTGCCAGCTTGTGGTCATGGTCATCTTTTCCCTTCCATGCACTACTTTTCATACCTATTGCAATATCTTTCCATGCCTCATCACCAGTATATGCCCTGTACACACCCATGACCCTCCTCATCCTCCTCCTGTCTTGCAATGAATCCCATTCCAGCTCCTTTATCATATCCGTCACTGATTGCATTCTGCGATAATTTCCAGAAACAAATCTAGCAGCCCTTCTTTGCACCCTCTCCAACTCCTGTATTTGATACGTAAATTGAGGGTCCCGTACTACACTACCATATTCGAGCAATGGTCTGACCAAAGTTATGTAACCCAATCCTTGACTTCTCTCGTACATCCCCTCATAACTCTCTCCAACAAGTGCAGAACTTTGAAACCTTTTCCTACCACCTGTCCTATGTGTCCTGCCCAGTTAAGTTTGTTATCAAAAGTAATTCCAAGATATTTGCATTTCAAGTCTTCAGCAAGCAATTCTTTCCCCACCTTATATTCATAATTAACCTTTTGTTTTTTATTTGTGTATCTAATAAGCTGACTCTTCTTTGCATTTATCCTCATTCCATGTTTACCAACCCAATTAGATATCCTGTCCAGATCACCCTGCAACTGTTTACAATCCTCTATCGTTTTGATTCTTTTATACAGCTTTATGTCATCTGCAAACAATCTAATTTCAGATAGTAAACAATCAACACAATTATTCATTAGAATAATGAATAGCAATGGTCCCAATACGCTACCCTGTGGCACACCCATTTTACTTCCACTTCTTTTGATACTACATTTCCTACCCTAACTTTCTGTTTTCTACCTTTTAAAAATTATTTTTAAGTAACAGATATTTTACCGTCAACAGAAATGGAGACTGCAATTACAGAGCCAGCCAAAGCTGGTTCTGCAATCATTAGAAACAATATTTGGATCCAGCGAGCTACAAACTGGGTTACATGACTACCTAATAGAGAATAACAAATATAATGAGACGACAAAGACAGGTATTTACATTAACTTCACGTAATTATTTAAAATATATTATTGTAATTGAAAGTCTTAATTATGTACAAAGCAGAACTTCATTTATTGCCTATTCATTTATTTATCTATTATAATTTATAGTTTTAAAGTTTCCATGTCATTAATTTGACAATTCTAGTTCTAAGAGAATTCTTCGACATTGACATTCCAGTGATTTCCAGTTTAGTAGAGATTGGTAATAATTTAGAATATATATTCTTAATATTTTCATCATACAAAGTTTATAAACGTGGTACATCAATTGTTTAAAATAGAATGCTGTCGATACATAACTTTTTTAGTTTTTTTTAAAATTTTCCATTTTATTCAACCATGTTTTATATAATTTTGTTTATGAGTAATTGACTTCACTGTCCTCAAAAAAATCTGGTCCAGATTAAATCTCAAATTATTTTTGAAAAATCCCATACAAAACTAAATGTGACCTCCTCGTTTAAACTTATTTTATTGTTTTATTTTAGTGAGTCACTCTTCTCAAAATAAAGTATTTCTAGGTATATTTCTATTAATATCTAAAAGTTCTAACGCAGTAGTTTTGTAATCAATTTCTAAGGTTTCTATCAAAGTTTTCTGTTATGTTAAATCTGTAAACAGCAAACAAATATTTAACAGTTGAATAATGACTGATATATTTTTATATTCATCATTTATTTAAATTATTTGTTATGAGATACCAGTTTTGGCAGTTCAATTTGTATCCTCATCCTAGAAAAATAGCGACATATCTCATTGCTATATTTTCGCATTCTGAGAGTGATCAGATTATTAAGGACATTTGGTGTGTTTCATAACCATCTTTCTCGTTCAAAACGCAAAACTGCCCAAGTTCCTCTGGACACAAAAGGAGAACTGTAGTACAAGTCAGAAAATTCCCTTTTTCCTTATACTGAGGAATTGAAGCATATAATTTTGTTGCAAGGATCTGATAACAGATTAGAATAATAGATTTATTCTTGATAAATAACATCATATAATGGTTTCTTAGGCTTCCGCGGCCGACTATAAATTGATTCTGAGACAACGCCTAATGTGAAAAACGAAATTAGAACTACCAAACCAATGGAGGACGTCATCGTTCCATATTGCACTAATTTTCCACGAAAATTCTCCTTTCTGCCATGCGTACAAGGTTCACAGACCTAACCGGAAAAAGCGGTTGGAGGTGCAAACAGTTTATAAACCTCACCACAGGCTTGACGGGTAAATGGACAAGGGAGGCCAAATTGATAGTGTAGCACTAGATCTTACAAAGGCGTTTGACAGAGTAAGCTACAAAATGGTAGTAAATAAGGTAAAAACTATTGGAGTGGTGAGAAAGTCATTTGCTGGGTAGAAGAATTTTTAAAAGGTAGAAAACAGAAAGTTAGGGTAGGAAATGTAGTATCAAAGGAAGTGGAAGTAAAACTGGGAGTGCCGCAGGGTAGCGTATTGGGACCATTGCTATTCATTATTCTAATGAATAATTGTGTTGATTGTTTACTATCTGAAATTAGATTGTTTGCAGATGACATAATGATGTATAAAAGGATCAAAACGATAGAGGACTGAACAGTTGCAGGGTGATCTGGACAGGATATCTAGTTGGGTTGGTAAACATGGGATGTAGATAAATGCAAAGAAGAGTCAGCTAATTAGGTACATAAATAAAAACAAAAGGTTAATTATGAATATTAAGTAGGGGAAGAATTGCTTGCTGAAGACTTGAAATGTAAATACCTTGGCATTACATTTGATAACAAGCTTAACTGGGCAGGACACATTGGATAGGTGGTAGGAAAAGGTTTCAAAATCCTGCACTTGCTGGAGAGAGTGATGAGGGGATGCACGAGAGAGGTAAAGGAATTGGGTTACAAATCTTTGGTTAGACCATTGCTCGCATATGGTAGTGTAGTATGGGACCCACATTTTGAGTATCAAATACAGGAGTTGGAGAAGGTGCAAAGAAGGGCTGCTAGATTTGTTTCTGGAAATTATCTCAGAATGCAGCAGTGACAGATATGATAAAGGAGCTGGAATGGGATTCATTGCAAGACATGAGGAGGGTAATGAGAGTGTACAGGGCGTATACTGGCGATGAGGCATGGAAAGATATTTCAGTAGGTATGAAAAGTAGTTCATGGAAGGGAAAAGATGACCATGACCACAAACTGGCACTCGATTTCAGGCACAAGGGTGAGGGAAGATTTTCTTTTTTAGGTAAGGGTGTCAGGGATTGGAATGAGTTACCAAGGGGAATGATGAATAACCTATCGAAAACGTTAAAAGAATTTTAAGTTAAAATTTGTAGAGGGCAAATGTAGGTGAGCGAAGGATAGCGGGAAGTTGGGTGTGTAGGGAAATTGCCACTGGAGCGTGTGCTCCATTGCAATTAAATAAAATAATAATAATAATAACAATAACCAGGGCGAAAGACCGTTTATACCAATTACAACTTGTTATTTATTTGTTTAATTGAATTGCAATGGAGCACATGCTCCGGTGGCAGTTTCCCTAGTTAAATAATTACACCTTTCTTATTTTTAATTATTTATATAGTTAAATCTTATTTTTTTAAAGTGGTATTAAATTCATCCACCCATCTAATTTGGCCATTTACGAATTTTAATTTTAAAGTCCACTTTTGGTAAATTATTCATTACTTTCCTTTGTAATCTATTTCAATCCATGGCTCCCTTACCCAATACATTACCGGGTGTATATGAAATCTTCTGCAGTTGTGACTTAAAATACATACTCGCTACAATAATCAAAACAATAGTGACATCTTTGAATTGTTCCAAACTAAAGAGAGAATGTAGTTTTATTTTTACGTTTGAACAAGGTAAAACTTTAATAGTCCTTTTTTTTATAATTCCCACACCGAACTACATCGAAGATGTCCGAAGAAATGCCAAAATCTTTTTTGACAATGACTGTTCTTGCACATAACAACCTCGACTCATACGCTAGCGTTGTTCTGACTCTCTTTTTTGTGAGTCTCCGTAACAGCTAAACTTTTCCTTAGAGTAACCGATATTTATCTTGATTATGTATAATACAAATATAATTGAGTATAGAAAACGATTAATATTATTTTATACATTAATTTGGGAGACAGTTATGTTATAGCCCTCCCCAAATTAATTTTTTTGGACTAGGAATTTATAAGGTAATACTAGCATTTTTTTCCACCTAGATAGCTCTCTTGTTCGGTGTTGGAGTTTTAGACAAATTTTACAAAATCATCTTGTGCAATATTAACATACCACATACAAAGCATACACTACGACATCTTATAACCAACCAACCTGAACTCCCATGCTTACACAAAGATACAATCTCAGGCGGCGCTGCATTCGCAATAGCACTAGCACATTCTCTGCAATCGACTCCAGAACATTCTGAATATAAATGTGTAACAATGCAAACATAAAAAAACATAAACTTACACCAATATCTTCGTTTCACTTACATTGCTTCATGCCAACGAAAAGTCTGTAGCACACCAGCACCTCAGTATTTTCTATCTTATTAGCCAAATAAATGTGATTATACAAGGTTATGAGTCCAAAATATAGTCTGACTAATAATAGTCAACACCTATTAAAATAGCAAAAATGTTCACTAAAGAAACATTTCACTGATGTTTAGAAATGCAACAAGTGAGTTAACTTCACGACCCGCTGTAGTTCATGGCAAAATAAATATTCACAGTACCTAAATTTACTAGTTTGATACCCTTTTACCTTGAAATAATTATTAAAATACATAAAGTAATAATGAATAAAAGTCTGATTCGATACCATATTGTAGTATGGCCTCAGGGCAAAATTTAATTAAATCAGAAGTTGCTTTTTCTTGGTCTTTGGAGCTTTGTTTTACAATTATGAAACAATAAATAGAATTGACAATAGGCCTAAATTAGACAATATCAGTTGATCCTTATTTATGTAACTTTTTTTTTACCTATTTTAAATACATATATCTATATAATTACATCAGTTCATGAATGAAGTAGTTATTCACAGGAAAAGAAATACCTGGACCTTAAAGAGTATATAATACTGAACTACCTGATATGCTTCAGTTTTTTGTTGTATCAGAAGGGGTCTCTAACAATAAATTTGGAAATAATATTATACACAATGTCTGCAAATCTATACTACTACTATTTTTCATGGAACATGGTTCACATAAACTTCCCATCCATACTCATTAGCAATCTCTACAGAACCATCAGTATTTATTACCATTCATTGTAAATTTTCTCTATGTTCAAATAAAAGATAACTTTCTTTATTATTACTACTAACTTTCGCATCCTTCTCTTTAACATTCAAAGAATTGTTAGTCTGCTCCTTTGAGCTAACAGAATTATTTCCATTATTTGCATTTTGTTGAGAGTTTAATTCATCTTTATTTTTATTTCATTTTCGATTAATAGTGGGGAAGAATGAGTTTAGAGCATTTACGTTATGTGACGTCAAAGGTAAGGGGTTTCTAAAGGCGGTCGCCAGGTGCCAGCAGCGTACAGCAGAAACCTTGGACGAGTTAGCACACGCATGCCTCGCGTTACGTCATAGCCCCCGGTCATCCGCGCTGTCTGGAATGCGCTATTTCTGACCGCAGCTACACACCATTGCCGCAGGCGGTGCTCGCTGTTGCAGAGACTGAAACTGCATTAAGTAACGCGCGCCGCAGGCTATACCTGTTTGTAGACGTCTGTCAAGGTTAAAGCAGAATATTTTCGTTTCAACAAGCACTCCAGTTCCTAGTATCTGCCTAGCGACCAGAATATTACACTAGGCGCTATTCCGAGCGTGTCATTAAGGATTCACTGGTGTGGAATGTGGGACGTCACAGCCGGTCTGACATTCGAGTTGTTGAAAGTTCCACTAATACTTTCGAGAAATAGTGCACTTCCCGAGGCATCACAGGCTATTTCAGACCCCTGATGAAATCATGTGCCTGGTGCCTCCAACGCAGGTACACACAAAAATTTCTATCCCCAACGAAACACTCGAAAATAGCAGATCCATCGTCTGATTCATGTTTTGTAATGTATTTTCAAAACGAAAATCAAAATATTAGTTTCCACGCTTAGAAAGTATGGAACCAGCTTGATTTGTTGTAACTGAATAAAAAATAATTTACAGAAGATTCAAAAGAACAATTTTTTGCTTTTAAATATGTTAGAGGCTTAATGACATCAGATGAACAGCACGAACATCTTGAGTAAACGGCGCACTTAACTGAAACCACCGATCAAGGTTTAACTTAGCCTAATCAATGTGACAGCCTACACTAACCTGCTAAGACATGGTGGTCCCACCTAACTTGGTCTAACCTGAACATTCTCAAATCAAACGTATCTTAACGCAATATGGCACACATATTAACATTGCACAGTAACCTGAGTTTGATGTAAGTTATGATGGATCGTAAACCTAAAGATGATAGTGGTTTTGGCTATGACATGTGTGTGCGTTTGGGTGTCTGATACGTTCTGTCAGCCCCTTTGATCAAATACATTTAGTTCTCTGATGCACATATCTGTTGTTACAATCCTTTGCACACCCGATCATGATAGGAAGGTTGTATATGCGGTGAATACATATCGCATGGATTTCCTTACCTAATGCGACATCCTACATTAACCAGAGTTTAATGTAAGTTATAATGGATCGTGTGTATAAGTATTGCCTGCCCTTTTGATCGATAACATCCGTAGTTATAATCCTTTGCACTCCCTACAACTGGACTATCCTGACGGTAACGTGATGTGTGGGGTGGCTGGGGGAGGAGGCATGCAGAATTGTCTGGGAACGGTCATAACAGCCGAAACATACATTTTTGTAAATATACTGTAGCCCATTGTGACAATGGAAACACATCATATAGTTCGGAACTGTACTCTGTGATGCACGCAGGTGTAATTATCATATCAACCAACGTCGTCTTTTTTGGAGTAAAATTACGGAATTTTGACAATATTTTACGTATTTTAATCATTTTCTACCGATTTTCATGAAATTTCGTGCAATTTATAGGATTTTCATGCTTCTTACTGAAACACTGTATTTTCTCACAAAAATATGTTTCTCTCTTGTTCCCTGTAATGCTCGATACTTCGTTCCATTTCTCTAACTAGTGCCTGTTTATATTTCTTTTTAGAGCTATCCATGACTATATATATCCGGTCTCTGTGTTTGTCAGCCATCTTCTTTAAACACAGACTGCAATTCCGTCTCTACATTCTGTCATCACTTTTGATCAATAACATTGAGCTCTATGATGTATACATAAGTAGCTGACATCCTGTGTACATCCTCTGATTGGTCTATCATGATGGCAAAGTTAAGTGTGTGTTAGCTCTGCAGATTATCCTATAGACTGCCCTGTAAGCCCAAAGAGTTAATTCATACAAGTTCCATCTTTCGAAAAGCATGAACTCACAAAACAACAATATGATAGAATATATTTGTTTTGTAATGTGTGCTGGATGAAATAAAACAAAAATTAATTAAATACATTATGTTTTTATTTATATGTACTTTCCACATACACATAGTACCATCAAAATCCAAATTTGTAATTACATTATTATTAACATCATCAGATACTAGTAAATTTTTATGTGTCTTAGAAGCAATTGTACACAATGATGAACTGAGTGTCCATTGAGCTACACGAACATTATTAATATGCATATCAATCAATTTTTGCACTGTAACCATATGATAGTCACTTAGCACTTTATTAGCACTTCATTGGTTGTTATTTCGCCACACTCTATTTCTTCCTCCATGGTTTCGACTAGCTGACGCCAACGTAACTCTGCTGTTACCTGTCTTCGTCTAGTGTTCTTTCTTCTATGGGTCTTTGGTTTGATGCTTTTGTCACTGCCAAGTCCGCTGCACATTCGCCATGTAAGATAACTTGGCCGTTTGCAACGAATAATTGACACAGCAAAATAACTTTAATAATGTATTTCGTTCAAATTTCCTCTAATGGATAGCATTAAAAACACATAATAATACAAATTCCATTAACTTTTCAAATCGCAGTACCCGATAAAGCAATTTCGAACTTCCGTGGAAAAGCATACTTCTTTTCCGGAAGTCACTGTAACTTAGGGGGCATCCATAAATTACGTGAGGTGAAATAGGGGAGGGGGGGGGTCCGGCGAAATCTCACCAGATCTCACCAAGGGGGAGGGGGGGTCTACGGAAATCTCACGTGAGATTTTGCGAAAAATTGGGGGACAGAGAAAAAAAAAAAAAAAAAAGGTCTCAAATTTGCGGCAAAGTCGATTTTAGGAGGGTATTTCGTCAAAAAAGTTAGGGTGTGACCTAAAAAAAAAAGTTTCCAGGGCGATTTCTAGGGGGTGTTCTCACGGACCAGATCTCACCAGAGGGGGGGGGGGTCCGGCCAGATCTCACAAAATCTCACCAGGGGGGAGGGGGGGTCCAAAAATCCGGAAAAACACCTCACGTAATTTATGGATGCCCCCTTAGACGTAACGACTTCAACTCATATGCTAGCGTTATTCTGAGTCTCTTTCGTGCGTCACCATGACAGGTAAACTTTTCCTCTGAGCAACCTATATTGATCTGGATTATGTGTAAGATACAAATATAACAGAGTATGGATTATTAATATTATTTTAGTGATTAATTTGGGAGACCGCGCACACACGCTCTTCAAACTGCACCTGTCTTGCAATGATTCCCAATGCACCTGACTATTGCGGTAATTTCCACAAACAAATCTAACTGCACTCCTTTTCACGCCCACCAACTCCTGTATTTGATTTTCAAAATGTGGGTTCCAAACTACACCATCATATTCGAGCAATGATCTGACCAAAGTTTTGTAACCCAGTTCCCTCACCTCTGTAGTATATCCCCTCAACACTATCTCCAGTAGATGAAGGATTTTGTAACCATTCCTTAGCAACTGCTCGATGTGTCCTGCCCAGTTGAGTTTATTATCAAATATTATGCCAATGTATTTGCACTTTGATCCTTCAAGAAGCAATTCTGTCCCCACCATATAATTATAATTAACCTTTAGTCTTTAATCGTTGTACCTAATAAGCTGACTTCTTGAGATTTATCTTTATTCCATGTTGACCTATCCAGTTACCCTGCAGCTGTTCACAATCTTCTCTTATTTGATACTATTATATACCGTAATATCATCTAAAATTACCTAACTAATGAATTTAAACCATCAACAAAATCATTCATTAGAATAATGAATCGCAATGGTCCCAGTATATTACCCTGTGACACTCCCGCCTCTTTTGATACCGTGTTTCCTACTCTGATGCTTTGATTTCTACCTTTTAAGAATTCCTCTACCCACCACGTAACTTTTTCATCCATTCCATCAGTTTTCTCCTTATTTAAATTCTATTCAGGTTTGTACGATACGCTATCTAAAACAAATTGACAAGATAAAATCATCATGCATGATTTTAGCGGTAGAGTGGGCATGATCCGTAAAGTTCGGAATGGTATAATTGAAAATGTAAACTCCAACAGAATTGAAGTCTTGCGAAATGTGCTGAACACAAATTGACAATTACTAAAATTATTTTTCGCAAACTTCAAAACAACGTGGCAGCATCCTAGGTCAAAACACTGAAATCTTATTCACTATGTAATTGTACGCAATGTTGTCATCGCCAAAGATATGACAAGCACCGACGACTATTGGATCGATCACTGATTCATAATTCAAGTCATGAGTTTTTCATTGCACACTCAAAGACGGAGGTAACAAAGGAGCTATAGGCATATAACTGATACTGATACCTTTGCGGATTCAGGCACCACTTTGAAATACAGAGAGATACAAGATACTTATGAAGGGATACTCCTCTGACGTAACGCGACGCGGAGGAACTTGAAGGCCATTATTCAGGTCGCTTACAAGGAAACTCTGGTTTATAGGACCAGGGCTCATTAGGACTGATTAGATGATAACGACAAAAATTGAAACAATGATCTCAGAGTAGAGTAAGGCCATGTAAGCATGGCGAAAAGGCACGAACGAAAAAGGAAAGATTTTGTTTGGACAAAGTGGCTGTCCAAAGAAGAACCCGTGATCTAAAGAATGCATGGTGGATAAACAAAGCAGAAGACCTGCAATATCTCGCAGATAGGGACGGTTTTACAAAGCTAAAAAATCAGTACACGACCATGGTAGAAATCCACTCTCTTCCTGTGATAAAGCTAAACTTCTAAAAGACCAACGTTCATCGGGAATAGATGGAAAGAGCATTTTGAATCGAGAATCAAGTATTGACGAAGAAACATATGACATAATATGGCAAGCAGCTATCAAAGAACTAGACGAGCTGAAGGAGGCCATTAATCAATGCGCCACATAACCATAGGCTACCAATAATGTAGGAGGTGAAGAACTCATAACGCACGTGCATGAGTGAATTTGATATCAATATTTGGACTACTGAAGAAATGCCTCCAGACTTCCGAGATAGTCTGCTAGTTCCAATATTTTAGAAAGGTTACCAAGAGGACTGTAATAACTATAGTGGTATTTCATTACTATATTGTGTGGGAGAGCTTATTGCTATAGCCTTGGCAAATTATATTCTGTTGTTGGGTCGTTGTTAGAGGGTTTCAGCCATTATTCACAAAGTATGACTACTGGAGCACTTGTCTGAATGTAAAAGGACTGAGGTTGTTGGATATGTCTCTAATGACAAATGTTTCAGTAGTGCTGAGGGCTGTTTTAGATAGCTAGCAGAGTCAAGAATGAGTCATAAACTCTTGAAAGAGTGGTTTTGGAGAAGGAGTAGTGAATCAAGCTGGGAATAGGCTGAAATTGTTATATTCTTTTCTTTCAATCAGACCCATATTTATGTAATCTGTGAGTTGTTAAAGCAGCTGATTCTTGACCTATCTTAGTGGAAGACAAATAATTTTAATGATCGGGGAATAATAACTGACAGATTTTTATTTTTCCAAAATTTCATGTAGAAAAGTGAATTTTTAAAATTATGTTGA
Source organism: Vandiemenella viatica (assembly GCA_031002005.1). Lineage (NCBI taxonomy): Eukaryota > Metazoa > Arthropoda > Insecta > Orthoptera > Morabidae > Vandiemenella > Vandiemenella viatica. Next base: position 57,669,732 of record JARYHS010013630.1, read on the forward strand.
CATGCATTAATAAGGCTATTTTAGGATAAAGAATTGTTAATTCTGAAAAATAAAATAATATTTTAAAAGCAGAAGTTAGAGTATTAAGTCTGTCGTTATTAATTTATTCATCGATCCACTTAAATGAAATCACATACCTAATTACAACTTTCAAACGCTTTGAAAGGTCTCCAATTACAGTAGTGTAAAGGTGACTTTGTAAATTAATATAGTGTTTCAATGCAAATGTAGTTATTCACTGTAATTATAGATCAGGAGGATGGACGAAACAATCAGAGAATTGTATAAAAGGGTCAGGATCCTTTGTGTTCAGTCTATGGAGGCTCAGTCTGTGGGGGCTCAGTCTGTGGGGGCTCAGTCTGTGAGGGATCAGCCTGTGTACATTTAGCATGATGAGAATCAGCCTGTGGAGGCTGTGCCTGTTGAAGTGAGCCTGTAGAGGCTATACTTGTGGAGGCTGTGTCTGTGAAGGTTGTGTCTGTATCTTTGGAAGCAGAAAATACAGATTATCTGTTTAGTGAGGAGGGTGAGAGAAGGATGGATGGGAACTGATAACTGGTAATAGGGAAAATGTGGTTAACAGGAAGAAGAACCTAGAAACTCCAGAAGTTGTGGGGAGAAATAGATTTGACCTGTTAACAGAGTCAGATGGGTAAGAGCCTTGTGTAGATGTAGGAGTAGTGAAGGTGCAGCAGGCCTATAGGAATACAGACGTAGAATGAAAAAATAGGAAAAAAATGGTTTTGCTGCTAGGTAGTAGCCACAGGAGAGGTGTAGGTCCTCTTCTGCAGGATCAATTAGGCACATGCTACCAGGTCACAAGCTTTTTCAATCTAGTGCAACATTAGGTCAGGTAATAGAGGATATAGGCTCACTTGGCAGCAGTTTCACTAAGGACGACAGGGTAGAGATAGTGGGAGTTGTGGGGAATAGTATTGATAAAAACGCGAATTATAGTATAGGGAGTGATCTGAGGATGATGGTGAAGGAGGTGCAGTATACCAGGCTAGAACTAGTTCAGGTTCTAAGTCACCATGAGGAGGGTAAACTTGGAAACAGAGATGCTACTTGGAAGAGACATTAGTTCTGTTCTGGGGATTGTGCATGTAAAAAACATGGTAGGTGGGGTTTTAGTAGACATGACCTGCATCTAAATAGAGGGGGTAAGGCTGAGTTGTTAGCCAAAGCTGTAAGGGAGCCCGCTTCCAGTTATGACGGGGTCAGGACTGTTCCTTTTTTAGGTTAGGGCCTGCTGATGAGGAGATAAAAATAATTGATCAAAAGGATACTGACTGTACATGCACTATGGGATAAAACACAAATGGTAATGAAACAGATCAAGCTATTGAAGTAACAACGGAATTGGGTACTACTGGAAGGACAAAGATTAATGCTGAAAATACCGCAAAGTAAAAAATAAGAGTGTTGGAGAACTGTAGAAGTATAGTGAACAAAGTGATATACTTTGCAAACTTCATAGAGATACATGAACCTCAAGTCACTATAGGACTAGAGTCTTGGTTAAAGGAAGGAGTACTAGACAATGAGGATTTTCCTGAAGGTTACAGAGTGTACCGCAGAGACGAGCAATTGGTGGAGGTGTATTCATACTGGTTAGCATAGATTACTACAGTTCTCTAGTGTTCATAGATCATGACAATAAGTTACTAGTTGTAGACTTTTGGGGTGATGAAAAAGAAAAAATCAGGGTACTGGCTACTTATCGTAGTCGAAGAATGAATGATGGAGAAGAGACTCCTGGAGAGAAACTATATTCACAGTCACAGTTCAGAGGTGAGCGTAGTATGGTTATTAACAAAGGGTATTTAAATTTACCAGGTGTCAACGGGGTGGGAAATAGGATAAATAACACACGAGCAGCAAATGGAAGGATAGCACATATATAGTGGAGGCAAAATGGGAAGATTTTAAGGAGATAATAGAAAAGGGCGAGGAAATGTTTATTCCAAAGCAAAAAGAGAAGTTTAGAACCTACACACTACAATAGGGAGGTGAGAAGGTTAAAGAGGCTAGTGACATGGGAACACTACAGAGTTAAGAGACTGGAAGGCAGTAGGGAATACAAAAAATGACTAAACAAGCAATTAATGAGAGCAAAGAGAGAAACAAAGGATGTGTTTACCCAAGGGCGTAGACAGGTACGAGTAGGGGAGGGGGAGGCTTCTGCCCCCCTCCCCTAGCAGGGCGCGACTATGTGCTCGATTGGAGTTCTGCCGAACTGAAGAGTAAACAATGTTAAGCAATTTTCAAAAATTAATTCGGTTCGCATGATTTAAACCTGCTTGCTACTGCTATCTGCGGGAAACAGTCGTTAGCGAGGGCGAGGCGGCACAACGCGCTACAAACTGCGTATCGACTATGTGCGGTTGCCGCGTGAGCCAATTTGAGCGCGCCAAATCGGTTATTTGCCGCGCGAACCATTTCTGTTGACGAGCTCGGCTGCCGCGCGTGGCAACGCAATCCAGTCAGGCACTGTCTTTTCGTGAAGCCACCGTGGACATTTCACGTGCACGACTAGCTGCAACTTTCACTGTGATGCATCACACTATATACTAGAAACCTAAACGAAAAGTGATTTTGTGGATATGGAAACTGTATTTTAAAAGAATACAGTATGGTGATAAATTCATGGAAGACATGAGATATGGAGCCATCGAGGATACAATAAACAAATTTTACGAGAATTATAACGATAGAGTTCCTAAAATCATTAATCGAGCCAGTAAACACTCAATTTTGGGAGACGCTGTTACTTCATGGTTTCTAGTAATTGGAAACTCGTGTACTAGCCTGCAATACCTGTTTCGAGTGTCAAAACAATCATTTTCTTGAACATATGTTTTTGACGCATTATGCGAAGCTCTGAAAGAATTGGCAAAGCACCCATTTTATGCTAATTTTTTTATTGCTATTCAATTTTCTGTTACCATTCTTAAGGAGAACCTACTTAGGTAAAATGTATTGAATTAATCATGTAATTTAACAATTCTATAGATTCGTTGATTGGAGTTGTGGTGGTGATGGAGGTAATACCATTGGAGTGTGATTAGGCTGCACATTTGCTAATGCACAAAAAAATTTGGCACCTTAAATTGCATTAAAAGCCGACATTTTTTGTAATCCATAATAACATACTGTCACTCTAACGCATGAGTCAACTTGAACAAAGACACTTTCGTCTTATCTGCGCGCGAACCAAGAATTGCGGAGCCTTTGCCGCGTGCCTAAATAACGATAGACTGAAGGCTGACTCCAGCCACACACAACACATCGGATCTTTTATACTGAGACATCGGCAGAGTTAATGACAATAGATGTAAGGAGGTTTTTAAAAGTAATTAATTTATATTTACAGTAAGGCTAACGACAGCATTTAATAGTATTACATACAGTACCTAAAAAAGTACGACTTTTATTTAATAACTATAGTAAGCTGCATTCGTTTTTATTTTATTAGTTTTATTACCACTAAGCGATTGTGAAAAAGTCGATAACGCAAGGGCTAATTTGTAACAAAATATTTATTACTCTGTAGTATATTTGTCCTAGGTGCCTGGATTCGCCCGGATAAGAGTTGGGTCGGTCCAAGGGCCAAGTTGTTTCACTCATTCTGTGGTCGTATCGATACTGCTACATGCAGTGTTGCTGCCCAGTCTGAATTAAGTACAATGGTGTTGGAGATAAATGCTAAAAAAAATCTTCCTGAAAATCGCAACTTTTCTGTAGATGCTAAAACCTCTAATTTCAAATAAAAATTTAACTATGGTGCCTCTGCTGGTACATTTTAATTAATTTGTTACTCAAACTTTCCGTCACTTTAAAAATATCCATGAATACTCCAAAAACATGTTTCATTACATTATCATCAATCAGCAGCTAACGATGCTAAGAACTTCTCGGGAAAAATAGCGGTCAGTGTAATGATGAATACTGCTCACCAGAAGTAAATAGAAGACAATCGACAAATCGTGTCATCTATAATATCTCCCATAATTTTCTGTAGTACACCGTACAAATGACTTGCCTCTAAGAAGTATAGAGCAACATCAAGGTTTTCTTGAAAACCTTCTAAAACTAAGAATTGATTCAAGTTTTATAGTTTTGAAACAGCATACTAGAAAAGTTAAGAAAAACGTCATGTAAATCGCCCCACAAATTCAAAACAAAATCGTTGCCCTGTGCGGCTTGGTCATTAAAAGTGAAATTATGCAGGCCGCAAAGAAGGCTTATGCTTGTATTGTATTGGGAGATGAGTCGTGTGACATAACTGAGAAAGAATAGCTTTCCATAAAAATCAGTTTTTATAACGAAGATAAAAATACAATTCGCAAAAAATTTTCTCGGATTCGTAGAACTGATGACGTTGAATGACAAATTATAGCATCAGAAACTGACTGTTTTTTAGAAACCGAAGGACTTGGACCTTGCAGGTGTGTTATCCAAGGATATGAAGGGTGTTCTACATTGGCGCATGATATTGGTGGAGTTCAAATTTTATTTTTAAAGAGAAATATAAAATAGCCTGGTATTTTCATTGCGCAAGCCATAGACTTAACATGTTTGTAAATAATTTAAATCAAATTACAAAAATACGGAACACAATTAGCACCATAGAGAACATCATAAACCTCATACGAGAAACCGTTTTACTATGAGAAAGTACGTGCCAAATATTTCAGCTTCATATGAGACCCGCTATTTTTAACGAGCATTTTGAATACATTTCCAATGTACTTTCGAATGTTTCTAGAGACGGGAATGATGCGGCGAGGAAAGCTGCTTACCAGATACAGTGCGCTGCTACTAAGTCAGAATTCATTATATGCGTTGGATTAAATACTCAGGATTATTGGAACCTGTTGTCACTGCGTTACAATCAAAGGTGATTCACATATATACATACATGGATCATATTAATAGAGTAATGTCAGTCATAAAAGATCCTAGCAGCAACGCAGACACAGAGAGCTAAAATACTTTAAACACATCTACCAGAACTGCAGCTGCCATTGGAACCGATTTGAAAGTCCAGTGCATTGTATCTGTCCAACAACGTTGTTCCGATCACGCTCCTTAGTCTCCATACGATTTTTGAAACGGATCTATTTTCATAACTTATTTAAATAGCTTCTCTGCAGCAATGTTTTCGGATTATACTTTGCGCTTTTACATGTTTTGTTTTAAATCTAACTTTAGTTATTTAGTAAATAATCAATTATGGTAAGTATTCAGTTCAAGATCACATTACGTCCCTTATAGTTAATCATGTCAGTTTGAAAAATAATCTATTTTTTTATTAAGCACTGAAACTATCACTTTATTTTCAAAGAATTATATATTTAGCTAGCAGCCGAGAAAGCCCTTTCTACCCCCACATTCGCTGGTTTGATTGAAATGATCATAAAGAATTTTTTTTAAAAAAAAACTTAACAACTTGCTGTACTTTTTTGAGATTATTATATCTGAAAATTATCTCAGTATGTGAACGAACCAGTGTTAAGATCACGCTTTCTGCTTCAATTGTGGAGTACAGGTCTTCGTGGTCTACTTCCGAGTCAAAGTCGTTTCTGTACGTTCAATTTCTTTCAGTAGTTATCTTTTTTTTGGGGGGTTGGTATAAAACGTCGACAACTGCCAGTTGTGTGTGAAAAGTACAATTGCAGATACCAAGACGGAACGTTTTCCATGATGCTTGTTCCGTCAGATCTTTTTCCGATAATATGTTTCAACAGCAAAACCAAAGGTTGTCAGTTGTTTTTTGACCAATCTGATGCAATGGTCCGTGGCGCACCAACTGCGTATTCTAAGCAAGCGGATATTAAAATATGTTTCTTTGCGGAGAACATATGGGTGATTTTTTGGGACGTCCACTCATCAAACATTCAACGAAAATCTTTGCCATTGTTTCCTGAAATATTCAAACTGAACAATTGAGCCACCAACCTTTACGGTATTTCAAAACTTTGTTATCATATATATTATAGAATTAGGAAATTGAAATCCACTTTTTGAAAAGAAATATCTCAAATACGTGAAGTACAGTTTATGACAAAAACATTTTAACACATCATTTATTAAATAGATTTTGAAATAGCTGTCACTAGTTGTAACCTTCTTTTCTTATTGTTTCTACTTTCTCCTCAGAAACAACTCTAATTGTATCGTTTTTGTTTGTATGTATGATCTGGGAGCTAGTTTTGCAATAGTACGACATAACTCAGATTACAGTAATGCACACAACAACAAAAAACTGGAATTCTTATAAAATCTAAAAGTGAATCTATTTACTTATGAATCACAAAGGTCGACATAAACACACATTTGTTACCGTGTGTCAAATGTCAACTTGACGGGTACAGTTAGACCGACCGATACCACCGGCAGTGAACGAGTCGGACTGGAAAGTGACGACAGGGAGGCAAGGTGACAGGGACTGAAATATGCCCCCCCCCCCCACACATATATATATATATATATATATTATGTACAAACGGACCAGCAGTTTATTCAGTATTAGCTGAACGGGAAAACTTCACCAAGTATTTGGTGTTTTATCAATGCATCTCATATGGATCTCCCAGCTACTGTCACATTCATTTCTGGCTAAGCCCATTGTTTCAAATGAAATTGTTTTTTATTAAATTTTATAGTTATTATATTTATAATACACTTTTTGTATGTGACATTTCTTTTCTTGCCTTTCTTTGCTCGTACACATAGGTTTTGGGGCCTGGAGTCTCATGAGCAGGCATTTAATTAAAAAATTAATTAAATAATTAAATTGCAATGAAGCACATGTTCCGGTGGCAATTTCCCTAAACACCCATCTTCCCCCTTTTCTGCATCCACCTACATTTGCCTTCACAAATTTTAACTTTAAATTCTTTCAACGTTTTTGGCAAATTATTCATCATTTCTCTTTGTAACTTATTCCAATCCCTGACACCCATTACCTAAAAAAGAAAATCTTCCTACACCCTTGTGCCTGAAATCGAGTGTCAGCTTGTGGTCATGGTCATCTTTTCCCTTACATGCATTACTTTTAATTCTTACACCAATATCTTTCCTTGCCTTATCACCAATATATGCCTTGTACACTCCCATGACCCTCTTCACCCTCGTTTTGCCTTCCAATGAGTCCCATTCCAGCTCTTTTATCAAATCTGTTACTGATTGTATTCTGCGATTATTTCCAGAAACAAATCTAGCAGCCCTTCTTTGCGCCTTCTCCAACTCCTGTATTTAATACTCAAAATGTGGGTTGTGGGTCCTATACTACACTGCCATATTCATGCACATTTTAATTCAACAACTTTTTATATGAAACATCAGAAAATGAATGAGTTTATTAGAAGGAAATTACATAAATTGCTGAAACAGGTTCAGAGCAATACACGCCTTTAAATAGATAGGCCTATTGTAATTATATCGGATATGACTATCTCAAAACTGAATCTAATGAAGCACTTCTCGTGGAACTCCACGCCTCGGAAACGTCTATTGTGAACGCAGCTTATTAACATTCTAAATTTGTAGATTATTTATTTTAGCTGGAAAATTGTTCGTTAAGTAAGGACAAATTTTGAAGGGGATCGGACGGGGCCCCCTCAAGCTTGGGACCCCCCGCGACTGTGGTTCTTGCGGTAGCCTTAAACCGGCCCTGATTGCGGGTCCATTTGATTTTGCGTTAAATCCGCCAGACTGCCATATAATGTTGGTTCCTGTATTGCTGGATTGCAATCCTACTATAACTTAATTTTTTTTTTTATTATGAATTCGAACTATGGAAGGACAAGGGTATGAGAACAGAAAATCTTTGATATCTAGACCTTATGAAAGAGTTAAATGAGGCGGAAATATCATTTTCTGCGGCAAAAAACGCAATCATAATTTCCCTGGCTCAGCCTTGTACAACAAGCAACATAGAGAATTCTTCTCGACACTGAGGTCAATGATGTTAGAGAACCATCTAAACTGTCTGTTTATGCTTATTTTACACAGAAAATTTTTACAAGAAAATTGTGATAAAATTGCAGATTTAGTAGCTCGAAAATTACAATTAGTGTAATTATATGTATATATATATATATATATATTAATGGAATGTATATAGCCCATTAATAAATAAATTAATCCAATATATATGTAATCCATTAATAATTTTTTTGTAGCATACATATTATCAGTATTCTCTTGCCTGCCCCCCCCCCCCCTCTTCTGGACAATATCCTGGCTACCTCCTTGTGTTTATCAAGAATATTATTGGTGCAGGAGGACTACTGAACAATACATCTAGAAATTTCTATGGCTATATTAGGAAACTGAGGGTAAGGGAAGGTACTCAGACAATTGTAGATAAGAATGAAGTTGAAGTTACAGAGGATTTTAAAATTGCAGAAATATTGAGTCACTGCTTTAGTGAGACAACTAGGGACCATCATCCTTTGATGGGAGGGAATGAACAGGAGGAGAGCCTCCCTAAAACAATCAATGAGGAAACTACAAAATTTGAAATAGATTCTCAGGACATTATGAAGGAACTCGGAAAGCTGAAAAAACATAAAGGGTCTGGTGTAGGTAATATTACTACAGATTTAATAAAGATTGTGGGATTCGATATTGTACCTTACCTTGAAATTTTATTTAAGTGAAACCATTCTTTAACAATTTGTCTATCCTTTACATGATTTACATCACCATTAATTGTAACATCACTCATCTCATATTTTTCCCTTACAGTATTAGGCCTACTATCATTGCTTTCAATTGTATTACTTAATGATTCCCAATGAATTGTATTCGTACTTTGTTCAAACCCTCTAATTACTGGACTCTCATTGCATACCTTTAGTTCCTCATTTATCTTTGTATACTGTTTTTCAGCCCTTTCTATATACTTATCTAACTTTGCCTGTACATCAGTTTCTGATCTAATTATTCGATCATCTTAAGCTGTAAGTTGTGTAGTAAGTTGTGTAGTAAGTGCTGTTAGTTGCGAGTCAAGTCGAAATAGTATTTTTTCTAATGCACCTACAGTGACTGTTTCATCTTTCTTATTTACAGAACCCAAATAATCACAAATAACCATTGCACCTGGCATCTGATTAGCCATTCTGCAATACCCACGTCCCACAACTAGTATCAATAAAAATGACGTGAAATAATAAATTATTTGAATAAACAACGAAAATCCGAAAAGATAGGTCTTGAAAACACTTAACTTTAACGTATTTCGTAGCTGGCGGTTGAACTTTCACTCGACTCTGCTGTTGTTGTCTCTGCGGTGGATGTTGTCAGTCTATGGCTGGTTCCCGCTCGGCCGCTAGTAGTGCTGCGTGCTTTCAAATTCCAAGGATTCTCCTCTCTTCTTTTCTTGATTTTTTCTATATACTCAAATTCATAAATTTACGTAGTATTTCTTTATTCTTTCTGCAGCACCAAAGTCCTGTCACGGTCGCCATGTCGTATTTTTTAAAAGCAGTTTTTCGATTATTCCTTAAGAAATGTGCCGTGTTGCATTTACGATGTGATTCTCTTTATATTGTTATCTTTATATCACGTATCATAGTATGACTTTTATGCGGCTAAACCAAATAATTAATCTTTTAGTTGTTTTTCTTTATAAATCACAACTTTTATTATTTAAGTACATAGTTTTAGATATATTATCGGACTTCTTCAATATGCAAGCTCTCCTTAGCCGCTGCTCTAAGCAATCTCTTAGTATCCGTGTATCTTCTCGTTGCTATGGAAACCTCCTCAAAAGAGTATTAACCGGCCCGTGACATGGAGCTCCTACTTCAAGGATGTTATTATACTATCGGTTATGCTACAAAATTCCTTCCCGCATCTATAATCAAAATCAACCTTTAGTTTGTTTTATCTTTGTATCTAATAAGCTGACTATTATTTGCATTTATCTTCATTCTATGTTGACCTACTCAACTATGTATCCTGTCCATGTCACCCTGTGTTATGGATAAATAGCTTCTCAGAAGATAAATGGGAAATAATTTTAAAGCCTTTAATATAGTGAATCAATCAAATAAACATAAACTTGACAATAAAAGACATTTAAAGTGAAAATAAAATCAAAATCATGATAAAACACAAAAACTAAAAGTTGAAAAATTAAATCGAAAGAATATCGCCACTAACATTCTCACAAGTAGCACAATTAAAAAGTAACATTTTTATATTAGGTTTATAATATCAGAAACTTTTACTTAAGAAGTTAATCAAATGTTTATTCATCAGCTGAGATGTCAGCGCAGACACAGCACTGACTGTCACTATGACAGCTAACCTGATGGCAGCGGAAGTTGCTGACGAGAACTTATCCAGCAGAATACCGGAGAAGAATTCTTACCAGCCATATGCCGGGAAAACTTAATTCTCACAACATGTTATCTTAGTACAGTAGAACTCCAATTATCCGAACTCTGATTATCCGAATCACTTAAGGCAGTCACATTACGACGTGCATGGAACAAGTTGAAAGGCATATTAACTGAAGAAGAGAAGGAAAAGGAGAAATAGGAAAAAGAAGCTCAAGAAAAGGAAAGGGAAGAGACAGGAGAAGATGGGGATGATGTGCCACATGAGGAACTCAGAAACATTCTTCTGAAAATTACTGGATCTCTAGACGTTAGTGCTGAAAATTTAGGAGAGTGGGTGGTGTGTGATTCGTCAGACCGTGGGTATAAAATTGTAAATGATGATGAACTTATTGAAAGTGTGAAAGAAGAAAGTATCGAGGAAGAAGATGTCGAAGTTGAAGCAGACATGGACCATCAACTATTCAAGCATTAGCCGGCCTTGAAAACTGCGTTGAAGTGGATGGAGCGTCAGCCTGAGTGTGACCACATGTAACTTCTCACTGTCAAGCAGATGAATACAGACAAACAGCTTACTTTGACCGAGATGTTCAGCAAGCAATGAATTTTATTTACAGTACGGTACATACATACTGTACTAATGTATAGCACTTGTAAGTGCGCTTAGCATGTAAAAGTGTTGCCTTTTCATTTAAATAATCAAAAACTCTTTTTCTTTAAAAATACACTTTTCTCCCATTTTCAACATACATACAGTAATTAATTAAAATAGATCCTTTTTCGGAAAAATATCCAATTATCCGAGTGGGGTCCGGTCCCAATTGATTCGGATAATTGGAGTTATACTGTTCTCCAGTGTTCCAAAAGCTTTCAGGGGGAAACTATATAAACCCCAGCAGTGCCACTCTCATGGCCAGTCGCCAACTGTTAGCCACAGCTCTCACCTAACAACTTTTAAAGATGTAGTCGCATGGCATAACGCGGCATTGGATTAAGTACAATTTTCATTTAACCAGGATGTTCAGTGGCAAACTTTTCGTAACAAAATACAACTTTGAAAGTTTTCAAAGTGTCGAACAGTTCTTCTACGCTCGCTCTAATGAGGTCAGAACTCAGTTTAATGTTGAAAGAGTAAATGCTTCATTGTCAGTGTAAGTTTGTGGAAGTACAATCTACAATCTTCTATAAGATTCGAATTCTGATTAGACATTATACAAAGAGCTATTGTAATTTTGTTACCAGATTAAATTAAAAAATTTTGAAAAATATATATACAGTGATTTTTAGTAGTGACTTTCATTTTTATGCACCTTTTTAAACCGGTATCCGTTGCGGTAACAGTAGTAAAACAGATTGGCGACCGGGTTACGATTTATGAACCTTGTAAGAACTTCAATAGATATCAAATATATCACATTGCATACATGGTTATACTTAATGACAGGAACTTCCAACACCCCAAGCAACATTTTCCCGTTACACCTGCAGCTGTTCAGAATCTTCTCCATTTTAATCATATTATGTCATTTACAAACAACCTTTTCTGACTGTAAATCATTAGCACAAACATTCATTAGAATAATGAACAGAAGTGATCCTAATACTCTAGCCTGTGGAATATTTTCATTTCCACTTAATTAATTTCTTCCATGGTAGATGTTTAATTAATTTCATCCTTTCCAGATGCCTTTAAGGTTTTGGTAAATACTTTATTGGATTATAGTTACTACTACGATCAACCAAATCTTTAAGGAGTGACACAAGTCACTTTGTAAGTTTTGTGTGCAAGGGAGTACCCAAAACAATCCGGAATTGATTTTTAAAAGCTATATATTTTCAATTTTTTTTTACAAAACAACCTTATCCCCTTCAAAATGAATTGAGAGATCCTGTAAAGGGTCAGGATGGTGTAGTTTTATCCACTCATGTGCCGTTGCTTCTTGGTATCTTAACTCTGGAGGTGGTATGTTGCTGATCAAATGTAACCAGGGGACTGGGGTGGATTTTATTTAGGATGCCAGTTATTACTCTGATATACTATATGGAGGTGAGAAGGTTAAAGAGGCTAGTGAGACGGGAACACAACAGAGCAAAGAGACAGGAAGGCAGTAGGGAATAGGGAATACTTAAAACAATTAATAAGAGCAAAGAGAGATGCAAAGGATGGGTTAATGAAGAATATTTTTAGTGCTGGAGGACAACTGAAAAATGCATCTAGAAATTTCTATGGCTATATTAGAAAACAGACTATTGGATATAAGAACGGGGTTCATGTCACTCTGGATTTTAAAATTGTAGAGATATTGAGTCACCGTTTTAGTGAAGCAACTAGGGACTATCATCCTGTGATGGGAGGGAATGAATCAGAGAAGAGTCTCTCTAAAAGTATAAATGAGAAACTATAAAACTTGAAATAAATTCTTGGAAATTATGAAGGAACATAGAAAGCTAAAATAACGTAAAGGGGATAGTGTTGATAATATCACTACAGATTTATTAAAGATTGTGGGATATAATATTGTACCTTACCTTGGAATTTTATTTGAGATGAGTTTGGAGTCTTGCTGCTTGCCAAAGGATTGAAAAGAGTGGAATGAAAGGAGGGGTTACAAATAGGGTTGAAAATAACAGGTCAATTAATTTGACATTAGTGATGGAGAGCTTGATATGCAACTATATAAGAACCTAGTTTGCAGATCGACAACATGGCTTTAGGCAAGGATATTCATTTGAATCTCAGATGGTGAGCTAAATGCAAGATATTTCAGATGAACTGGACAAGGAAGGCCAAGTTGATAGTGTGACACTAGGTCTTTCTAACGCATTTGACAGAGTGAGCCACAAAATGGTTTTAAATAAACTGAAATCTATTGGACTGGATGAAAAAGTTGCTTGTTGGGTTAAGGAATTCTTAAAAGCCAGAAAGCAAAGTGTTAGAGTAGGAAATACATTCTCAAAAGAGGTTGAAGTAAATATTGGAGTGGCACAGGGTAATGTATTGGGACCTTTGCTGTTCATTATTGTTATGAATGACTGTGTTGATGGGTTACAGTCAGAATTTAGTTTTTTTTGCAGATGATATAATGGTATATAATAGGATGAAAACAGGTAAAAACTTTGAACAGCTGCAGGGTGGGTCAGCATGGAATGAAGATAAATGCCAAGAAGAGTCTGCTTATTAGGTTTTCCAAAAAAAAAAAAAAAAAAAAAAAAAAAAAAAAAACCCGAAAGGTTAATTATGATTATAGGGTGGGGTCAAAATTGCTTGTTGAAAGCTTGAAGTGTAAATATCTTGGCATAATATTTAATAACAAACTCAACTGGGCAGAGCACATTGGGCAGGTGGTACGAAAAGGTTACAAAATCATTCATTTATGAGAGGATGTACCAGGAAGTTACGGAATTTGGTTAAAAAATTTTGGTCAGACCATTGGTTGAATATGGTGGTGGGGACTCACATTTTGGTTATCAAATACAGGAGTTTGAGGGTGTACAAAGAAGAGCAGCTAGAGTTGTTTGTTCAAATTTTTGCAGGACCCAGTCAGTTACTGAAATGACAAAGGAGCTGGATTAGGTGTCGGAGGAGGAAAGGTGAAGGGTGAAGAGAGAGCTGGGAAAGTATAGGACATATATTGGCTATGGGATATTGATAAAGGAATTAGGAGTAGTGCATGGAAGGGGAAAGGTGACCATGACCACAAGCTGGCACTCGATTTCATGCATAAGGGAGTGTGAAAATTTTCTTTTGTTGGTAAGGGTGTCAGGGATTGGAACATTTACCAAGTGAAGTGATGAATAATTTACCAGAAACATTTAAGTAATTTAAAATTAAAATTTGTAATTCGAAAAAGTATATGGGCGAGAAATTTAACATTCCAATTTAAAAATAATAATAATAAGAGTATGAAAAGGGGGGGGGGGAAATGTGACTAGGAGAATTGCCACTGGGAGTGGTGGCTCCATCGCAATTAAACATTAATAATAATAAAAAATACTTTCCATTACAACTAATACATTTGTCCCACCGGTGCTTCCACTCTTTGAAACATTCTCTGTATTCATCTTTAGAAATGACTGAAAGCTCTCTCTCGTTTTTTCTTAACCTCTTCAATGTTGTCAAATTGGTGTCCTTTCATGCGTGGAAGGACAAAAGAAAAAGTCGCACAGAGCGATTAAGGTGCGTGGGGCAGCGGAAACCATGCCAATTTTAGCCAAAAACTGCATAACAGAGACAGCTGTGTGTGCAGGTGCATTGTCGTGGTGGAAAACCAGTCTCCTGTCTGCCATAAATCGGGTCTTTTTTGACGAACACTGTTGTATCATTTTTTTAAAACTTCAAAATAAAAGGTTTGATTGACGGTCTGATGTGGGGCAACAAACCATGAAAATAACTACGCCCTTGGCATCAAAAAAGCAAATGAGCATTGTTTTGATGTTTGATTTGACTGACGACATTTTTTTTTTTTGGAAGGGGGTGACAACGACGTCTTGCATTGGCTTGACTGTTGCTTCCTTTCTGGGTCGTACCCAAAGCACCATAACTCATCACCAGTAATGAACTTTGACAGAAAATCTGGATCAATTTCAAGCTGTTTCAAAGCACATGTTCAACTCGACGTTCTTTTTGATTGTCAGTCAGAGCCAGAGGAACAAACTTGGTAGCAACCCTTTTCACTCTCAAATCTTCGGTTAAAATTCGACCCACTAATCTCTGATAGTTGCATCAGTTGTCTGTCGAATTTTTTCAACATTTTCGTCGATTCGGACAGTTGATAGACGTTCAGAACAAGGTTTAACACAAATCGACATGTCGCCATGTTTAAACCGAGCGAACCACTTGTACACTTGAGTTTTTCCCATAGCGTCATCTTTGTAAACTGTTTTCAACATTAAAACAGCTTCAGCAGCATTTTTGCTCAATAGAAAACAAAAGTTCACAGCTGTACGTTGTTCACTTAAACTTGCCATCATAAAAAACGAAACAATAACAAAACAGCGCTAGCAAATACAATCACTGCAAATTCACAGAACAAGCCAGGTCGACAACACAGATGGCACTGAACTGACAATGAGTTTCCTAGCGGCAGAAACACGTACTACACAATCTCCACCAACGACAATGCTATTCCGGTTATTTTTGGGTACCCCCTCGTACCTTGAAACATTCCCATGTCCCTTTGTTTTATAGGTCACACATAAAACCAGTTTCAATTTAATTTTTTGTTCATTTTACAATAATGATTCAAGCGCTTGTTTGCTTATTTTAAATCGCAAAGCACTGTTTCTAACTTATTTTTAACCAGTTTCATACAGTAAAAACTTGGCAATCATTCCCATATATTTCTCGGAAATATAAGTGCATTTTACTTCTTTGCCTTCATGAAATTGCGATACATGCTTAATAGTTGGTTTGTTAGTTACATACAAGCGAAGCTAGTAAAATCATATATATTATTTCTATAATGTATTTTTTTATCACAAGCCTGTATCTTCCTTCATACTTAACCGAAATCAATGAATGAGGTGTCATTTTAAAGCTTATGGTCTCCACTTTGGTGACATCATATTTTAAGAAATGAAGTTTTCGGAATTCGACCCTTAAAGGGCAAAAATGTCAATATTTCTAAAATGCTGTTTTCTGTGTTACGAGTCATTTATCTCCATGGATACCTATCAGAAATCGTTTAATGAAGTATCAATTTAAAGATTAATATCTCCGATTTAGTTAAGTCATATATTAAGACAGAAAATTTTCGGAATTCAACCTTTAAAGGGTTTGCTATGCGTTTTCGTGTCACGAGCGATTTATCTCCCTTAATATCTAACCAATATAGATAAATGAGGTATAATATTAAAGACTGAGGTATCGACCGGAGTAACATTATATTTCAAGAATGGAATTTTTCGTAATTCGACAATTAAAGGGCAAAACAGTTTTTCTAAAATGCGTTTTTTGTATCTTTGATGTCCCTGGATATCTAACCAAAATTGATAAATGAAGTAGGATTAAGAGGAGTAATGTATCAGCTTTGTGACATCGTATTTTAAGAAAGAATGTTTTTGGAATTCAAGTCTTAAAGGAAAAAAGTATAAATTTTTCTATAACGCATTTTTGTGTCACGAGCGATTTATCTCCCTTAATATCTAACCGATATAGATAAATGAGGTATCATATTAAAGAATACGGTCTCCGCCGTGGTAACATTATATTTTAAGAAAGGAATTTTTCGTAATTCGACCCTTAAAGGCACAAAAGTCAATTTTTCTAAAATGCGTTTTTTGTGTCTCGAGCCATTTATCTCCCTGGATATCTATCCAAAATCGATAAATCAAGTAAGATTATGAAGAATAACGTCTCAGCTTTGGTGACATCATACTTTAGGAAAGAAGTTTTTGGAATTCAACCCTTAAAGGGAAAAAGTACGAATGGTTCTACAACGCATTTTTGTGTCACGAGCTATTTATCTCCCTTGATATCTAACCGATATAGATAAATGCGATATCATATTAAAGACTAAGGTTTCCGCCGTGGTAAAATTATATTTTAAGAAAGAAATTTTTCGTAATTCGAACCTTAAAGGGCAAAAATGTCAGTTTTTTTAAAATGCTTTTTTTGTGTCTCGAGCCATTTATCTCCATGGATATCTAACCAAAATCAATAAATGAAGTAGGATTATGAGGAATAATGTCTCAGCTTTGTGACATAATATTTTAAGAAAGAATGTTTTTGGAATTCAACCCTTCAATGGAAAAAGTATAAATTTTTCTATAATGCATTTTTGTGTCACGAGGCATTTATCTCCCTTGATATATAACCTATATAGATAAATGAGGTATCATATTAAAGATTAAGGTCTCCGACATAGTCACATTATATTTTAAGAAAGAAGTTTTCGTAAATCGACCATTAAAGAGCATAAATGTCAATATTTCTAAAATGAGTTTTTTGTGTCTGGAGCAATTTATCTCCCTGAATTTCTAATCAAAATCGATAAAGTATGAAGGGTAATGACTCAGCTTTGGTGACATCATATATTAAGAAAGAATGTTTTTGGATTTTAACCCTTAATGGGAAACAAGTATAAATGGTTCTACAACTCATTTTTGTGTCACGAGCCATTTATCTCCATTAATATCTAACCGAAATAGATAAATGTGGTATCATTCTAAAAATTAAGGTTTCCGCTGTGGTTACATCACATTTTAAGAAACGGATTTTTCTGAATTGAACTCTCAAATACCATCCCTTAGGCAAGAGAGACGTAGGAAGACCACCAAGAAAATAGATTGTGACCGTAACAGGCTACCAGACCTAATACCGGACAGGAAGCAGAAGAAAAAGAATATCAGTATTTCTAAAATGAGATTTTTGTGTCTCGAATCATTTATCTCCCTTGACAATTAAACAAAACTAGACGACCCATGCGAAAATTTCGCGAAAAAAAAATCTGTGAAAAGTGAGGTTGAATATGATGTCACCAAAGCCGAGTCATGACTCTTCATACTCCTACTTCATTTATCGATCTTTGTTGTATATCCACGGAGATAAATGGCTAGAGACACAAAAAACACATTTTAGAAAAATTGACATTTTTGCCCTTTAAGGGTCGAATTACGAAAAATTCCTATCTTAAGTTTTAATGTTACCAGGGCGGAGACCTTAATCTTTAGTATGATACCTCATTTATCTATATCGGTTGGATATCAAGTGAGATAAATGGCACGTGACACAAAAATGCGTTATAGAAGCATTTATACGTTTTCCATTTAAGGGTTGAATTACAAAAACATTCTTTCTTAAAATATGATGTCACCAAATCTGAGACATTACTCCTCATAATGTTACTTGATTTTTCGATTTTGGTTAGATATCCAATGAGATAAATTGCTTAACACTAGAACCGCCGGAACTAGTACTATACGTAGAACCGCCGATGTGGTCAAAGTGACCACTTTCTTTGTAATTGCATGCTGTTCTGATTAATGTAAATATTAATGATCTTGATAACAATGTATCACTTTAATTACATTTATTAACAGTATCACTGTATTTTACAACAACAATGGGAACATAATATTACTAAAATTAAAGAGCATAGTTCACAATATTTATCTGCAACCATACTAATTGTATTGCAGTAGTTTTAAAATTAATAGAAATTAATCATACTGGAGAAACTAAGTACCCATGAATATGTTAAGAGAAAGAACAATCATAAGATATGACTATTTATAGTACCTAATCCTACTTACAAGCATTACAAACTACTGTCTTTATTACTTGTACTTTATATGTACACGGCCCACAAACATATCTCTTGCATTTACTGCACACTTCATTTGTCTTGTTTCTGCATTTCCTCGTTGGGCATAGTTTTCTAACTTTCGTAGGAATTTCCGCTTCTTCTCTTTCTTCATCACCATCTTCCTTTTCTTCCTTTTCCTTTCCTTCCCTTGTCATCCTTTCCTGATTTCTGGTTTCCATATAGTCTCTACGTAATTCTTCTGCTAGATTTAGGATGAAATTCCTCCTACTTATCTTGATCCCTGTAACTAGCTTGAAAATGATCCATGCGTTGATGGCTGCTAAATCAAGGATATTGTGAAATACGTGGACAGGCCATCGACGAGTACCAGAGCGGACAGAATACTTCCTCGTCATCTGGTCCAAGACATCTACAGCAAATTTTGTGCTATTGTAGAAGCTCACTGTTTCAGGAAGGTGTTTAGAATTATTTTGTATTTCAACATCTGTATGCATGGTACTATACAGAAGAACATTTTTGTTCTTTTTCCCTTGGTAAACAGTCAGAGTACCACCTTCCCTTTTCAAGAGAACAGACGTATAAAGAGGAGTTTTCATTTTTTTTTACAGTGTTTGGAATTGCTTTTCTTGCATGGTTGATAGTGCCGACAAGACTAGTTTTCTCTTTTTCCAGTCTCTCCCCAAGTGTGACCGTAGTGAAAAAATTATCAGTAGTCACATTTCGACCCTTATTGCGATATGGAGCTACCAACTTCATTACTACTTGTTCTGGAAGTTTCTCATTAGGTGCCCTCTGTTCGTTCTGTCCCACATAAGGGAACCCATTACAAAGATATTTTGTTTCTACATCCGCTAGAAGCCAGAATTTGATTCCGAATTTATCAGGCTTATTCGGCATATATTGCAAATACGGACACCTGGTTCTGCTGGGGAAAAGTTGTTCATCCACAGTGACATTTGATCCAGGTATGTAATTCAACTGACAGTTTTCTATAAAATGATTCCAAGTAGTTGATATAAGTGCAAATTTGTCACTTTTCAATCGTTACGACCGTGTATTTTTTTCATCAAAACGCAGATATTTCAAAATTTCTCTAAACCTGTTTCTGCTCATTGTGTCAGTGAAAAATGGGGCTCCCCACGTTTTCGACCACAACTCATCTACTTCAGTACAACTGGCACCTAGTGCACCACGAACATATAATAAAGCAACAAATGCATCTAATTCTTCTAAAGGCAAACTCCCCGAATCATTTCCAAGACGCCGTTGTGCCTCTGCTTCTGTGCATTTCTTTACGTGTTTCAACATTGAAAGGCGCCAGGCACTCGAAACATTATCATTTGAGACGTGCCGCTTTGCGTGTGGAGTAGGTTCCCATGTTTCTTTCAATATATTCTGTTGACCTATCTTACCTGGTTTAGTAACCCCGAAGTCTGCTACAGTCCACTCCGTGATCCCGTCCTTCCCCAGGAGTTTTGAGCCAGTTTCTGGAAGTGAACCCTCACTTTGTTCTCCTCTTCTACGTAGATTCTGTATTGGTCCACTTACAGGAGGTGCAGTTCTTCTTTTACCCAGGGTAGGTCCTACTCTAGCATTGTTTATATTACTGCTTCGTCCTGGTTCAGCAACTGCATGAGGAAAGAGACAATTAGAAAGCTACAACTCATTATAAAGAAACCATACCACACAATAAAATAGCAGTAACAGAAGTAGCAGTAGAAGTGTCAGCTCTCTTATAATAGTGATCATTATTCATATAGTAACAATAATAATAATATACGTGAATGTAAATTACCTTCATCTTCAGTCTCGGAGCTGTCACTCTCCACATTAGCGACAGGTTGGTAATCTTCATCTGTAGAGTCTTCCACAAGGTTCTCAACTTCAGGATCATTTTCAACATCCGATTCATACAAAAGTGCGACAATTTCTTCATCTGAAAGTGGCCGTGGCCGTGGTTTGTATCGCTGTGACATCTGAGCCGTGTCTACTGCTCTGAGACCAGTACTCAAATAATCTGCCTCGTTTATGCGAAACCCAATAGCAAACAATGAATGACATATTGCATTGTTGAGCTTCAAACAATGCGAGTAAACTTCAGTAACCCAGATATTTAGTATATTGTTGACGAGTGCTAAGAGTAAATTCGGGGAGTGACGCACAACAATCTTTAAATAATCTGTTTTCAGATTTCACGTAATGTGGTCAAAGTGACCACTCGGCGGTTCTAAGTATAAGTGGTCATTCAAAGAAAACTAATGAAGATAAAACAAATATTGGACTATTTATATGATCTACATAAACATTTAGGAAAAGTCATTAACTCACAACAGCATTGATTAGAAACTGACTGAATAATAATATGTTAAAATATAAAAAGTGGTCAAGTTGACCACTCGTCGGTTCTAGTGTTAAGACATAAAAAATTAATTTTAGAAAAATTAACATTTTTGCCCTTTAAGGGTCGAATTACGAAAAACTCCTTTCTTAAAATATAATGTTACCATGGCGGAGACCTTATTATTTAATATGATACCTCATTTATCTATATCGGTTAGATAATAAGGGAGATAAATCGCTCGTGACACAAAAATGCGTTATAGAAAAATTTATACTTTTTCCCTTTAATGGTTGAATTCCAAAACAATAATTTCTTAAAATATGATTTGACAAAGCTGAGACATTACTCCTTATAATCCTACTTCATTTATCGATTTTGATTAGAAATTCAGGGAGATAAATGGCTCCAGACACAAAAAACTCATTTTAGAAATATTGACATTTTTGCCCTTTAAGGGTCGAATTACGAAAAACTCCTTTCTTAAAATATAATGTTACCATGGCGGAGACCTTATTATTTAATATGATACCTCATTTATCTATATCGGTTAGATAATAAGGGAGATAAATCGCTCGTGACACAAAAATGCGTTATAGAAAAATTTATACTTTTTCCCTTTAATGGTTGAATTCCAAAACAATAATTTCTTAAAATATGATTTGACAAAGCTGAGACATTACTCCTTATAATCCTACTTCATTTATCGATTTTTGTTAGATATCCAGGGAGATAAATGGCTCGAGATACAAAAAATGCACTTTAGAAAAATTAACATTTTTGCCCTTGAAGGGTCGAATTACGAAAAATTCCTTTCTTAAAATATAGTGTTACCACGGCGGAGACCTTAGTCTTTGATATGATGCCTCATTTATCTATATCGGTTAGATATTAAGGGAGATAAATCGCTCGTGACACAATAACGAATTGCAAAAATATTGATCCTTTTGCCCTTTAAGGGTCGAATTCCGAAAAATTTCTGTCTTGAATATATGACGTCACTAAAGCGGAAATCTTAATCTTTAAAATGATACCTCATTAAACGATTTCGGATCGATATCCAGGGAGATAAATGACTTGCAACACAGAAAACAGCATTTTAGAAATATTGACATTTTTGCCCTTTATGGGTCGAATTCCGAAAATTCCTTTCTTATAATGTGATGTACCTAAAGTGGGGACCATAAGCTTTAAAATGACACATCATTCATTGATTTCGGTTAAGTATGAAGGAAGATACAGGCTTGTGACAAAAAAATACCTTATAGAAATAATATATACTAGACGACCCGTGCGAAAATTTCGCGAATAAATTGCGATGAATAGTGAGGTTGAACATAATGTCAACAATTTCAGTCATTACTATTCATACTCCTACTTCATTTATCGATTTTGGTTAGAAATCCAGGGAGATAAATGGCTCGAAACACAAAAAACGTATTTTAGAAATATTGACATTTTTGCGCTTTATGGGTCGAATTACGAAAAATTCCTTTCTTGGAATATAATGTTACCACGGCGGAAACCTTAGTCTTTGAATACGATATGTCATTTATCTATATCGATTAGATATCAAGGGAAATATAAGGCTCGTGACACAAAAATACGATGTAGAACAATTTATACTTTTTCCCTTTAATAGTTGAATTCCAAACACTTCTTTCTTAAACTATGATGTCAGCAAAGCTGAGACATTATTCCTCACAATCGTACTTGATTTATCGATTTTGGATAGATATCAAGGGAGATAAGTGGCTCGAGACACAAAAAACGCATTTTAGAAAAATTGACAGTTTTGCCTTTTAAGGGTCGAATTACGAAAAATTCCTTTCTTAAAATATAATGTTACCACGGCGGAGACCTTATTCTTTAATATGATACCTCATTTATCTATATCGGTTAGATATCAAGGGAGATAAATCGCCCGTGACACAAAAATCGGTAATTAGAAAAATTTATACTTTTTTCCTTTAAGGGTTGAATTTCAAAAACATTCTTTTTTAAAATGTGATTTCACTAAGCTGATACATTACTCCTTATAATTGTACTTCATTTATCGATTTTGGTTAGATATCCTGGGAGATAAATGGCTCGAGATACAAAAAACGCATTTTAGAAAAATTGACAGTTTTGCCTTTTAAGGGTCGAATTACGAAAAATTCCTTTCTTAAAATATAATGTTACCATGGCGGAGACCTTATTCTTTAATATGATATCCTCATTTATCTATATCGGTTAGATATTAAGGGAGATAAATCGCTCGTGACACAAAAATGCGTTATAGAAAAATTTATACTTTTTCCCTTTAAGGGCTGAATTCCAAATACATTCTTTCTTAAAATATGATGTCACAAAGCTGAGACATTACTCCTCATAATCCTACCTCATTTATCGACTTTTGGTTAGATATCCAGGGAGATAAATGGCTCGAGATAAAAAAAAACGCATTTTAGAAAAAGTGACATTTTTGCCCTATAAGGGTCGAATTACGAAAAATTCCTTTCTTAAAATATAATGTTACCATGGCGGAGACCTTATTCTTTAATATGATACCTCATTTATCTATATCGGTTTGATATTAAGGGAGATAAATTGCTCGTGACACAAAAACGCATTGCAAAAATATTGATACTTTTGCCCTTTAAGGGTCGAATTCCGAAAACTTTCTGGCTTAATATATGACGTCACTAAAGCGGAGATCTTAATCTTTGAAACGATACTTCATAAAACGGTTTCAGATAGGTATCCAGGGAGATAACTGACTCGTAACACAGAAAACAGCATTTTAGAAAAATTTACATTTTTGTCCTTTAAGGGTCGAATTCCGAAAACTTTCTTGCTTAAAATATGATTTAACCAAAGTGGAGACCATAAGCTTTAAAATGACACCTCATTCATTGATTTCGGTTAAGTATGAAGGAAGATATAGGCTTGTGACAAAAAAATACCTTATAGAAATAATATATATGATGATGATTGATAAACGAGGTATCATTTTAAAGATTCAGGTCTTCGTTATGTCTTTGGTTCCTTTAGCACATTTTAAGAAAGAAATTATTAAAAATTCTAAGTTTGGAGGGCAAAAGTATTAATATTTTTACAACGCATTTTTCTGTCATGAGCTATTTATTTCACTTGATACCTAATCGAAATCAATAAATGAGGTATCGATCTAAATATTAATTATCCTCTATGGTCACATCATATTTTAAGAAAAAACCCTTAAGGGGCAAAAATATCATCATTCCTCAAAACTTTTTTTTTACCTTGCTTGATAACTAACCGAAATCGATAAATGAGGTATCATTTTAAAGATCAAGGTGGCTGCTTTGGTCACAACATATTTTATAACAGGATTTTTTTGGAATTCGGACCCTTAAAGGTCAAAAACATTAATTTTATATATAGAACGTGTTTTATTATTATTATTACAAGCCATTTATCTTCTTCGATACCTAGCGGAAATCGATAAATGACATATCGTTTTAAAAATTAAGGTCTCCAGCTAGGTAAAATCATAAATTAAGAAAGAATTTTTCGGAATTTTGTGCTTAAAGTGGTAGCGGGTATGAGATTGTTCAGAGCCAAATCCCTAGACTGCAGCAGCGAATATCACAGAGATGTCAATAAATTTTTTTTTATTCAATAAGTTGCTTTTCGGATATTTTTTTTTTCTGTTACGGTAACACTGTCGTTTTGCTATACAATTCCCATGTAAACATTTTATTTGCACAGCAACAAATATTTCAGATATGTTGTGTACATTTTGGTCAGGCTGGTTGTATTCGGTTTAGGTCAGTGACAGTTTGTCGTAAATACGGAGGGTTTTAAATTTTCCTAACTGTGTCGTAATATGTTGTGAGTATTTTGCTGCGTACCTATTACACTAAAAAAAAAAAAAATATTTGCTACAAAGTACAGTTCTACTTTCCATTATATTACATGCATTCAACCTCACTATTGATCTCGTTTTATTCGCGAAATTTTCGTACGGGTCGTCTAGTCATGTTAATAACAATTTAGTTTATAATCTTTTCCTAGCTTTAGTTATTGCAAATGTATCAATTACTTCTGTTACATCCAGCCTAAATTCGGCATTGTTTTCAGTTGCCATCAGCGATGATTGTTGGAGGCGAACTTGACCCACACTATTTCTTGAACAATTCTTAATTGTTTTTAATTTGCTAAATAATCTTTCAACTGTTGCCAGGAATTGTATAAATTAATAGCATGTTTCTGTAAGGTCACATTCTACCATTCCATATTTGGTCATTATTTCCTTACCTAATTTGTGAACAGTCCATGCCTGGGTGAATTCAGGTAAAACTACACTAGTGTGCAAAACTTAAGGAAACGATAGATAGAGTAACATAACAAATTAACTTCTCAACGGAAATAAATGAAAGTATGTTGCCAGATGTCTTCAACACGTGCTCAGAAAGCTGGACATTATATAGCGTGTAGTGAGCCGTGAGCGCGATTATAGTGCCAAGTGAGTCATGCCCCGTAACACGAGGCATTTGAAGGAACAGGGCAAGACACTGTGTCAACCAGCGAGCTGTTACGATCCACTGTGGTGTTGATCATTGCAACATGGCCCAGGGACAACATTTGGATGACTTTAAAAGGGAAAGAATGTTGGGGGAACTGGAGGAAGAACTAGGTGTTAACGTCTATGGGGAGCATGCATTGTTGTCCCAAGGAGAGGAAGTGGAAAACTACAGTCAACTACAGCAGCAGATGGCCACTACATTGTGCAGCAGTCAAGAAAGGATTCGTGTCAAACAGCAGGTGCAATTGTAACCACATTTAGTAGGATTGCAAGGTAGACAATCTCCCACCCCACAGTGGCACGGGTTGGTCTGTTTGCGGGACGACTATCAAGATAGTTTTTGTGGTCCGAGTATTATGATGTGGGGATTGGGGAGCATAATGTTGCATCTTTCAAGGTGGTACCCTCACCGGTCTACGTCTCTGCAATACTGTACTCCTTCCACATATGCGTCTTTTCAAGGGTACATTCGGCCATGACTTCATTTTTATGGATGACATGTTTGTTGGCACCATCAGCAGTTACGTGAGGCAGTGCTCTTCTGTGTGATATAATTTAAAGTATTTAGTTTTCTTTTGTTTCATCTTTGAATATTTGTTTTGTAGCCCCAGTAGTCAGTCGTTCTTCGGCAGCCGTTACGTGAGGCAGTGCTCTCTGTGTGATATAATTTAAAGTATTTAGTTTTCTTTTGTTTCATCTTTGAATATTTGTTTTAGTAGCCCCAGTAGTCAGTCGTTCTTCGGCAGCCGTTACGTGAGGCAGTGCTTCTCTGTGTGATATAATTTAAAGTATTTAGTTTTCTTTTGTTTCATCTTTGAATATTTGTTTTGTAGCCCCAGTAGTCAGTCGTTCTTCGGCAGCCGTTACGTGAAGGCAGTGCTTTCTGTGTGATATAATTTAAAGTATTTAGTTTTCTTTTGTTTCATCTTTGAATATTTGTTTTGTAGCCCCAGTAGTCAGTCGTTCTTCGGCAGCCGTTACGTGAGGCAGTGCTTTCTGTGTGATATAATTTAAAGTATTTAGTTTTCTTTTGTTTCATCTTTGAATATTTGTTTTGTAGCCCCAGTAGTCAGTCGTTCTTCGGCAGCCGTTACGTGAGGCAGTGCTTTCTGTGTGATATAATTTAAAGTATTTAGTTTTCTTTTGTTTCATCTTTGAATATTTGTTTTGTAGCCCCAGTAGTCAGTCGTTCTTCGGCAGCCGTTACGTGAGGCAGTGCTTTCTGGGTGATATAGTTTAAAGTGTGTAGTTTTCTTTTGATTCATCTTTGCGTATTTGTTTAGCATCCCCAGTAGTCAGACGTTCTTCGGCAGCCGTTACGGGGAATAGTGCCTTCTGTGATAGTTTTAATTCAAAGTGTGTGGTTAGCTTCGACTCTGTATAGTTGTTGTCAGTAGCAGCAGCGATCGTCAGAACCGTTACGTGACGTAGTACCTCTAGTGATAATTCACTTAAAAGTGTGTAGTTAGTTGTAGCTTCGTCCTTGCATATCAGTTTGTCAGTAGCAGCAGCTGCAGTCGTTGGTCGGAATCGTTACGTGAAGTAGTACCTCCAGTTCAAGTTAATTTAAAGTGCGTAGTTAGCGTAAGCTTCGTCTTTCTACATTTGGTTATTGACAAAAGGCCTCCTACTGAGAACGCATAGTGAGTCCGTTTTTTCGTGTACTCCTTAGTTTTTCTTTCTGTAAGGTAGTATGTGTAGGGACTGTGGTTGTTGTGTGCAGACGCAGGCTGAGGTGACTGACCTGCGCACCCAGCTTGCAGCTTTGGTAACAAGAGTTACACAGCTGGAAGCTGCCGCAAGTGAGTGCAGTAGATGCGGTATTGGTGACCCTGTAGACGCTGATCGGCTCGCAGGTTCTCCCATACCAGTCATCGAACCTGCAGTCCAGGCCGAGATGTCGGAATCTATGCGGCCGTCGCCTAGTGGTGGCTGGCGTGTGGTGTCTGGACGTCGACGGCGCATGCGGGGGCAGTCGTGCAAGCTTGATTCCCAAGAAGGCGAGCTTGTACCTCTGTCCAATCGGTTTGACGCATTGTCTGGATCTGATTCAGTCCTGCAATCGTCGGCCTGTGAGTTGGCAGCCCCACAGCCCGCTAAGTCTGGGCAACTGCAGAAGGGGGTTTTAGTGGTCGGTAGCTCCAACGTTAGGCGATTTATTGAACCCCTTAGGGAAATGGCGAAGAGGTCGGGGATGAATTCCTGTATCCATTCATTGTGTATTCCGGGGGGTCTGATCCGAGATGTGGAACAGGCCATCCCGGATGCCATTGAACGGACGGGGTGCAGCCAGCTGCGGATTGTAGCTCATGTCGGCACCAATGATGCTTGCCGCCTAGGGTCGGAGGTTATCCTCTCGTCCTTTGGGCGACTTGCAGAAAGGGTGAACTCTGTGGCCATTGGCCGCAAGATTTCGGCTGAGTTATCCATCTGCAGCATTGTCGATAGGACTGACTGTGGACCTCTGGTTCAGAGCCGTGTTGAGGGGCTGAACCAGAGATTACGGCGCTTCTGTGATAGTCATGGCTGCAGATTCCTTGATCTTCGCCCTAGGGTTGAGTCTTGTAGGAATCCCTTGGATAGATCAGGGGTGCACTACACACGGGAATCGGCTACACGGGTGGCAGGGGCCGTGTGGAGTGCATTGGGGGGTTTTTTAGGCTGAGGGAGGATGACCCTGAGGAGGAAATTCAGTTGCGGGCAGCCAAGATAAATTCAGCACCGCGTGTTAGGGGTAGCTTAAAAGAATCCCGAACATTAAAAGTTCTAGTAGTTAACTGCAGAAGTGTTTGTAATAAACAGCCTGAACTCGAAAACGTTATTCGTAGTGCAGATGCTGATATCGTAATAGGCACAGAAAGTTGGTTAAAACCGGATATAAGTTCCGGCGAAATTTTTAATAGTAACATGAACATTTTCCGTAAGGATAGGTTGCATTCCCAAGGAGGTGGTGTATTTATAGCTGTTAGTAAGTACCTCCCATGTAGCGAAATAGATGTCCATACTGTCTGCGAAATCATATGGATCAAGCTCAACGTAGCTAGGACAAAACTTGTGATAGGCTCGTTCTATCGTCCACCCGATGCAAGCGTAAATATTGCCGAGGCCTTGAGAAATAATGTAAATAATATAGCACGGCAATTTCCGGACCATACAATAATACTAGGAGGTGACTTTAACTTGCCTGATATCGACTGGACTAATTACGTTCACGTTACTGGGGGTAGGGATAAAGCAGCTTGCGAAATCATTCTAGACCTCTTCTCAGATCACCATCTTGAACAGCTCGTAACTGAACCAACGCGGTGCCTCAACGGTAACGAGAATATTTTAGATATAGTTGTTACAAATAGGCCCGAACTATTCACGGATATTTCTACCACCGCAGGAATAAGTGATCACAAAGCTGTAATTGCTACAGTAAAACTAACAACCACGCGCAGAAAGAGAAAAGAGAGGATCGTTTACAGATTCGAAAAGGCTTCAAAAGAGTGTTTTAGAGCGTATTTGAGGCATAATTACCAAACCTTCTTAGTAGCAGGAGGCACCGTTGAAGAGAGGTGGCATCGATTCCTACATATAGTTGGGGAAGGTATGAACTTGCATATACCGAAACGGACAATCAGGGAAGAGAACGATCCCCCATGGTACACACGGGAGGTTAAAAGGTTACTCAAGAAGCAAAGGAAGATACATGCACGATCAAAAAGGACGATGCATCGGACTGATTTAGATAAGTTAGAGGAGATAAGGGGACGTGTTAAGAATGCAATGCGTGAGGCATTTAATAACTTTCGTGAAAATTCTCTCTCTAAGAGCCTCACTGAAAACCCTAAGAAATTTTGGTCGTATGTAAAAAAAGTTAGTTGTAGTGGGAACAATAAGCCAGTTCTAATAAAAGATGGACGGGAGGTTGAAGACAGCCGCGACAAGGCTACCTTATTTAACACCGAATTCAAAAATTCATTCACGCAAGAAAACTTGGAAAACGTCCCCACTTTACCACATCGTGTGGAATTAGAGATGGATCCGATAGAAATTGATAGCGTAGGAATTGTAAAGCAATTAAAACTCCTGAAGTGGGGTAAAGCGCCGGGTCCCGATGGTATACCGGTAAGAGTATTTTCTGAATACGCGGAGGATATTGAACCATTTCTGTCAGATATATTCCGTAAATCACTAGAAGAGAGAAAAGTACCTTCTAGCTGGAAAATAGCCCAGGTAATTCCCGTTTTTAAGAAAGGAGATCGGAGTGATCCTAGGAATTATCGACCCATATCTCTAACATCGGTCTGCAGCAGAATTCTGGAACATGTCATATGCTCGAACATAATGAAGTTTCTAGATGAGAACGAGTTACTTACACCATGTCAACACGGATTTCGGAAGAAGCGATCGTGTGAAACACAATTGGCCCTATTTTCCCACGACATAATGAAAGTTATCGATGCAGGTTCGCAAGTTGATGCGGTTTTTTTGGATTTTCAGAAAGCTTTTGATTCTGTGCCACACAACCGACTTTTAGCGAAGATTCGAGCTTACGGTATTTCGGCTCAGATTTGCGAGTGGATACGTGATTTTCTAACTGGTCGATCACAATATGTCGTTGTTGACGGGGAAGCCTCTTCTAAGATAAATGTTACTTCGGGCGTTCCTCAGGGAAGTGTAATAGGTCCACTTCTTTTCTTAATATTTATAAACGATCTAGGTGACAACGTCAAATGCTGGTTGCGATTGTTTGCCGACGATGCGGTTATCTATAGGGAAATAAGGTGCTCCGACGACTGCTTAGAAATTCAGCGTGATTTGGATGCTATTTTCGATTGGTGCCGTAAATGGCAGCTTACACTTAATTGCAAAAAGTGCAAGGCAATGCGGATAAGTAACAAGAAGAATCAGGTTGTTCACGAGTACAAAATAAACAATTCACCTGTTGACATGGTTGATTCCGTGAAGTATCTGGGGGTGATAGTACAAAGCAACATGAAATGGGACATGCACATAACTTCCGTCGTAGGCAAGGCCAATTCTAAATTACGATTCATAGGTCGTATTTTGAGGAATTGTAATGCTCAAACAAAGGAGATAGCGTATAAAACACTAGTGCGTCCGCATCTGGATTACTGTTGTGGGGTTTGGGATCCGTATCGCAAGGTTCTGATTGACTCAGTTGAGAGGGTGCAGAGGAGAGCCGCTAGATTCGTGACTTGTTGTTACAGCCCTTATGAAAGCGTCACAGAATTGATACATAGATTGGGCTGGGATAGTTTGGAAGACAGACGACGTAGCTTGCGTTCTAATTTATTGGAGAATATGCGAAAAAATTTAAATTTCGAGTGCAATGAAATACTTCTTCCGCCAACCTATTTAGGTCGCAATGACCGGAGGGATAAGATTAGAGAAATAAGATGCCGTACTGATACTTATATGTATTCCTTCTTTCCTCGCACTATTCGGGATTGGAATGGGCGGGTTTAGGATTGGTGCTTAGCACCCTCTGCCACCCACAATGTTTGTGATTCGCAGAGTATGGATGTAGATGTAGATGTAGATGTAGCTTCAAATTGATACGATTCTTTGATATCAATTTGTTTTATAACATTTATCGGTATTTCAGAGTAATTGCAACATTTTGCTACCAACTTCAAACCGTAGCATACTCTTAATATTGCAGTTAAAAGATTCAAGTGCGTTCTATTCCTCTGCTTGTTTTTTTTTTTTTTTTTCATTCATACTGCTAAATGTCTTTCTACATGCATTGGAAAGCGGATATATTAAAAGAGTAATTGCAAAAGTCACCAATTCCGGGTATTTTGGTTCTCCTTAAGCATCTTTAACGCAAAACTTCAAACCAAATTTTTTTGGTAACTTTTGTCTCATTCCATTCCAGTAAATGAATTTGTTGCCACTGGTCACGAAACTGAATTTATTGACGAACATTCGAATGCCTTCTTTCATTTACGATAATGATCATCGACAGATAAAATTTGCAAAGGACAAATGTAGGTGGCTACAGGATAGGGGGAAGATGGGGGTGTAGGGAAATTGCCACCGGAGCCAGTGCTCCATTGCAATTAAATTAAATTAAATCGACTGTTGCTATCAATTCCGCACTTTTATTGAACTGAACCATCATGTCAATTAGATTTTCTTTGTTGTGGCTAAATGCTTGTTCAATTTCTTAGGAAACTTCATCGATAAGTCACTTCAATTAAGCAATGTAAAAGCTATACAGCAACAAATTGACAGTTGTTATTATACCCTTTAAACGTGAAATGATATAAAAACTCAGTCAACTTCAGTTTTTTCTACACAATTAAAAGTAACTATTCATGAAATGGGGTAGGAATATATTTCGAAATGGGTAAGTGTTAGTGATCATCTTTTCACCAATTAAACCTGAATTCTACAGAACCACTAGAAAAAAAACCACTAGCCACTAAAAGCAATATTTCTCAACTAAAAGAGGGTCAGTTTTAGTGGAAATTCCACTAAGTTGGCAACATTATAATTAACTTCAGTGTTTCCTACACAGTAAAAGTAAATACTGCTGAAATGAGGTACAAATATATTTCGAAACATGTGGTCGAGTGATCGTCTTTTCCGTAACTGAAACCGAATTCTACTGAACCAATAGAAAAAACCACTAGCCGCAAAAAAGCAATATTTCTCCACTAAAATTGGGATCGAAACCACCAGTTTTAGTGGAAAATCCACTAAGTTGGCAACACTACTACAGAAGTTCGGGCCATAGCTGACAGTAGGTGGAGTTTGTCTTAGCTAGCCTGATAAGCTCTTTGGACAATGTAAAAAGACTCCACTCGTCCGCGTGACGTCACATTTTTAAGTTCTTTGCATGGCGGGCAGCCAAGGTCGTATGACGTCACACGTTAGTTCTTTGGGCGCTCACGAGATGTCAGTGTTACCACATTGACGGCATGGCGACCACATATTTCAAAAAATAAACAGATATAACTGTTATTTAGTCTTTATTCTAGCTGTTATTTCACTTATCTCCAAAAAATGTTACTCTGAAATCAGCGATATTATTTACGATTGTGTCCTATGTGATGTAGATATTCCAGCTGCACAAATGTTGCAATGTAGCATATACACACATCCTGCCACCGTGTCTCCACCGAACAGCCGATGCCACGAGAAACTTCATCTGCGCATGAGCCGGCCAGAGATATTCCACTTCGCCACGAAATCTTCTATCCTTGTCTTGCGGGGGAAAACCCTACCCTAAGGCGTATTTGCACAGGTGTTGACATATACGTACTTGCTCGGCCGCCGAGACCATGTTGTGACATGCGCTATAACTTGCATAACTGTCGCTAGAGGTCAGCACACGGCAGAAGACATTTTTCGCTAGATGGAGCGGGTGTACCAATATGCGTGAAATATTTCGATGTTTGCGAAGCCACTCGCGTGTTTGGCCGGGAGTCCGACAGGTTACGAAATGGCTCCAAGGGAAGCACATTATTCATTCGCCATTATGAAAGCATAGCTGGCTGCCTAGCTGGCGGACAAAGAAAGTAGGGCCTCCAACACAGCGTTCGTATGATTGCAGAATTTTGTACAGAGTCTCAGGCTTGCAGCGAATTTCGTATGCATTTGTTCAGGTGTCCTGCTATCGATAAGGAATTCAGGTTGTGCCATATGCTCAATACACTGCAAAACCGCCCCAGCGGGAAACATAGAAATATTTCAGCATTCACTTCGGTTCAAGAAGAAATTATTACGATATGAGAATAATTATTATATGTCAGTTTTCGTAGTACAAATCTAGGAAACATTTATGGTAGCCCAATCACTCGTGTTTTCAAAACGAAAATTCGAAAATTTGTTTTCATTCTGGGTGAACAGACAAACTGCTTGAGTCTTTGTATTTAATTAAAAAATAGACCATGTGAAAGCGTAACTTTTACGTTTAAAACGTGATGATGAACCATGGAATGTCCTGACATAGCTCAAATTCACATCTATACAATGCAGTTCTGATATTCGAATTTGGCACAGGGTGCTTTGCACAAAAAATAACTCTGTGTGAATAACAAGAGGAAATAAGCGTCAGTACGGTGGGATTCCAATATAATTAATCGTTAATGATAACTCGCGAATTTCTGTCACACCCCCATTATTTTAATATATTAAATTATGTGCAATGAAACAATGCGAGAATCCAACTAATGTTTTAAACTCAAAGAAGTGATTTCCTCATGGATGTGTCTCCAACCTCGATGAACTTTGTGTGTATTTCTATCCTATTGCTATGGCATTAACTTCCCTGCCCATTTTATCTGAAAAATGCTTGCTACATTAGATTCACATAATTATCATTGCCTAATGCAAAGTTGTAGATGTGAAATCCAGTTTCTTTCCCTACAGACATTTCTGAAGTGATTACATGTTAATCTCTCCACTGATGTCAAACCAATCAGCCTGTAATTTTTTCAAGCTTATTTCTCAACCCTGCAGACTCAGTCTTTCGACAAGAGCCCCACATGAAAATACTTGTGACAGTCGATTTGAAAACCAGTTTCTTTCCCTACAGACATTCCAGAAGTGAATACACGTTAATCTCTCCACTTATATCAAACCAATCAGCATTTAATTTTTTTTCAAGCCTATTTCTTAACCCTGTCTTTGGACAAGAGGCCACTTGAAAATATTTGTGACAAAGCCTTTCCCACATCAAAGCTAGAAAAAATCAAAGTTTCCAGTATGACCATGGCAAAGCTCATGGAATGCAGTGAGGGAAGATAGAATTCATATTAGCATCAGTACGACGCCTTATTTATCTAACTTATATCTGCTGCCATTGGTATAAAATATTTCATTGCACTCGTAATTGTTGCCACCAAGGTCAAACCTTTGTCGTCTGTCAATCCAGACCAATCTATGTATCAATGCTGTTATGCTTTCGTAAGCAATCACAAATTGAGTGTCCTTCGCTGCACTTTGTCTAAAATTCCAATAAATCCCTTGTGATACATCAAAGATTGACACCTTTAACTGTATTTTACAGCTCAGCACGTATATTCCAGGAACGAGACACCGTCTGTTAATCTTACTAATTTCACCCCTGTCGAATCGAAGTACGCCAGTCCTATGTGATAAAAATCGAGTCACGCTAAGCACAGAACATGCCTGAGACCATCGCCTGTGACCAAGGTGGAGATATAGAAAATTTACCCTCTTCCTTATATGAAGAATCCTACTGATAGTCTTTTACGCACTATTCCTAATTCTTTCACCAAGATCCACCCCTAGCCACATCGCCAACATACGCCCAGTACTTCGTCAAACCACCTTCTGTTTTCCAATGATTCCCATTCAAACCCCTGATCAGTTACAGACAGGGCTACCTTCTGTTCATGCGTTAAAGTAAACCAAAAATTCGCAAAGTCTTCTCCTAGTCAGTAGCCAGGTACCAAAATGTTCACTTAAGGTGCTTCTACTGCAGTTTTCCAGGAAAATTCACCCCTTTTCCAGGAAATTATTTTTCAATAAATCAGGACCCAGGAGAGTTCTCCATTCGGTTTAAAATGTTCCCATCTAACGCCAACCTTCGGATTCAGGGCCAAGTGTGACATTTGTTTGTAATTGCATGCTTCGTTCAAGTAACCACGATAAAGTTACCATAATGCTTTTAGCTAACTGATAGTTTCTTGGTCATCAAACAGACATCATAACCCACATTTTCATAGAAGATCCCCACACATCGACAAGTATCCAAAACGTCACCATAGGTTCTATTACGCCTAAGATAGTGCTCACACTTGAACTGTCGTAAATTGCTAGGTCAAAGTGGGTGTTTAGATATTTTATCCACTCAGGCCTCATCACCTAAAGTCTAGTGCGAGATTGTGGTCATGGTCAACTTAGGCTCCATACACCACTCAGAATTATTCCACCAATATCCATTCTAACAGCATTATACGCCACCTACAGCCCCTCAATACTCTTCCTATCTTCCAATGACATCCCAGCCCCAGCTCCTTTATTATGTCACTTACTGAATGTTTTCCACAGATAAATATAGCTGCCCTCCTTTGCACCATGCATTTGATGTACAAAAAATATGGACTCCATACTACACCACACAAGCAATGGTCTGAACTGTGGGTTTGTACCCAAGTCCTTCGTTTCTCTGGTACATCACCCCTCTCTGTTAAATGATTTTTATGTAGTGAGAATCAAAATTCGAATGCCAACACAAACGGCAGTAAACTGTAAAGAGCACATCGAAATGGGAGATTGCCTAAGCCCTGAAACAATGGTTAGAAGCACACGTTGATAATTCTATAACCATATATTTTAGACTCAAATCCACAGAGGAATGACACACGCACACACTTGTACATGCATACAGCGAGGTTGACAGAACTAACAGCAAGCATCACGGAAACGATGAAGTGGGGCAGAATTGTCGTTACCACTTATTAACTGGACAGAACTATCGTTACAAAAATCATCAGACAGACGAGTTACTTACGCTTACATGCCCAAAGAGAGACGCAGATACACATGTCCAAGACTACACAACTACCGGTACCAATCATGGAAACGAAAAAGTGGTGTAGTACTCTCTTGCCTCATGACTGGCTGAAAAACAGAAGTCTCCCTACATATCATCAGCCTGGCGAGATAGAAGGTGTGCAAAAGATGGCATGTTTTCACCATAAACCTAAGTGTTCATCACGCCCCAGTTGATTATATTTACCATCAACACGTCTCTCCCACACCGCAACCCTTTCTACCATTCAGTAAAAAAGTGACGCAGGTACCATGAGTTACAATAGACACCTGACTATCAGATCTCACCCACAAATCCATACATCCCAATACACTAGCACAAACAAACATAAGTGGAGGGACAGCAAAATCATTCGTCCAGACAGACGTGTTTATAGAAGGTATCACCATATTTACGCATACAGACACAGAGAGAGACGCACAAACACTCACATTTCCATGCCTTCAGCGAGCTAGACACAACAACCAGCCCAATCATGACGACGAAAAAGTGGGGTAGAACCCCCATGGCTCGTAACTGACCAAAAATCATCAGTAACATATGTTCCAGGCACCATACTCTTCACATCAACATCATCTCATTTATTTCTCACTACAGACATCACTACCATCCAGTATCATGTGTGCTAGGTACAAAACTGTTTATTTACCATCAACACGTCTATCCCACACCGCAACCCTTTCTACCATTCAGTAAAAAAGTGACGCAGGTACCATGAGTTACAATAGACACCTGACTATCAGATCTCACCCACAAATCCATACATCCCAATACACTAGCACAAACAAACATAAGTGGAGGGACAGCAAAATCATTCGTCCAGACAGACGTGTTTATAGAAGGTATCACCATATTTACGCATACAGACACAGAGAGAGACGCACAAACACTCACATTTCCATGCCTTCAGCGAGCTAGACACAACAACCAGCCCAATCATGACGACGATAAAAGTGGGGTAGAACCCCCATGGCTCATAACTGACCAAAAAATCATTCAGTAACATATGTTCCAGGCACCATACTCTTCACATCAACATCATCTCATTTATTTCACACTACAGACATCACTACCATCCAGTATCATGTGTGCTAGGTACAAAACTGTTCACATCAGCACCACACGTCTATCCCACACCTAAGCTTTTTCTGCCATTCAGTAACATGTGCCCCCCATGTACCACGAGTAGCAGTAGACACTTGGTCATCAGACAGATATCATAACTCCCATATTCATACTAGGTCTCACCCACAAATCCATATGTCACCTCACACAAGCATAAGTGCAGGAACAGCACATCATACATCCAGACAAACGAGATAAAGGAAGGTATCACCACATTTACGCAAAAAAAACACACAGAGATAGAGACGCATACACACGTACATTTCCATGCCTACAGCGATCTCGACTCAACAACTAGCCCAATCATGGCAACGAAAAAGTGGAACAGAACACCCATGACTGGCCAAAAATCATAGAAAGACACACACACACACATCACATGTCAATGCATTCACACAGTTCCATTCATCACCACACATAACTGGAGGAAAGAGACTGAACATGCTAGATCCAAACTGAAGAGTTACAGGATGTGTGAAGTTTGAAATCACAGCCACGTATCTGCCCACACCGCAACCCTTTCTGTCATTTAGTAACATGTGACCCAGGTACCATGAGTTACAATAGACACTTGTCTATCAGACGGATATCATAACCTCCATATTCATACTAGGTCTCACCCACAAACCCATACGTCTCCACACAAGCACAAACATATGGGAGGAACAGCAATTCATACAGTCCAGATAAATGAGTTTAAGGAAGGTATCACCATGCTTACGCATACAGACACAGAGAAAGACGCACACAGACACATATATCCATGCCTACAGCGAGCTCAACACAACAACCAGCCCAATCATGGCAAAGAAAAAGTGGGACAGAACCCCCATGGCTTCAAGACTGACAAAAAAAATCATCATTAACATGTGTTCCAAGTAACAAACTCCTCACATCAAAATCATATCATTTAACTCACACTACAGACCTCTCTGCCATTCAGTATCGTTGGTAATATGTACAAAGCTGTTCACATGATCAGCACCACCTCTATCCCACGCCACAAGCCTTTTCTGCTGTTCAGTAATATTTGTCCGACGTACCACGAGTATCAGTAGGCACATGGTCATCAGACAAATATCATAACTCCCATACTCATACTAGGTCTCACACACAAACATAACTGACCAAAAAACCATCAGACAGACGTTAGAGTGTGTGCAATGGATGACATGTTTTTGCCATACACCTCAGTACTTATCACATTATCAATTAAT
The DNA here is from genome assembly GCA_031002005.1 of Vandiemenella viatica. NCBI lineage: Eukaryota > Metazoa > Arthropoda > Insecta > Orthoptera > Morabidae > Vandiemenella > Vandiemenella viatica. The sequence continues at coordinate 57,708,132 of JARYHS010013630.1, forward strand.
TACATCAACACATAGGTAGCCAGTCATTGTGAAATTCTCAAAGTCGAGTAGAATCCTATCGGGATAGACACACAACCACATAGAAAGACACACACTCACATGTCCATGCATACACACAGTTACCATACATCACCACACACATACACGTAACTGGAGGAAAAGGACTGAACACCCTAGGTCCAGACTGAATAGCTACAGGATGTGCGAAATATTTCATTTCTTTGCCACAAACCTCGGTGCTCATCATACCCAAATGATTACATCTACATAGGTGGCCACTGATGGAAACATCTCAAGTAGACTCCTACCACCATAATTACACACATAACCACACAGGAACACGTACACACACATATGTCCTATGCATATACCACAATTTCATAAGTTACCACATACATACAAGTAACTGCAGGAAAGGGACCCGACACACGACGTCCACACTAAGGTGTTACATGATAGGCAGATGATAGCATGTCTTTACAATACATCTCAGTGCTCACCACACATACTTGATTTTTAATGTGCCATCAGTATAGCTGGTGGCTGGAACTAAGCTCTTGGCAATGTTTGGCCAAAAGTCATTTGTTAATAGCAGCTCATCAAAGACAAATTTTGGGTGAACCTGCCCAGGCGGGCGCGGCGAGAGGTGGCCACCCTTCTCACAGCGGACGCGTACATCGTGTTTTAGTAGGTCGGTATACCGGCACATATTACCGCCTCGAGCGCAATGAAATTCCGGTCTTCAGGGCGGTCCTAAAAATGCGGTTACCGGTAGTAGGTCCCGGTCGGAAAACTCCGGTAAACCATCGCGGTCCGCGCTTTTAGACCGGCGTATTACGGTATTTCTGTCCGCAGTGGGGAAGGGTGGCCCCCTCTCGCCGCGCCCGCCCGGGCAGGTTCACCCAAAATTTGTCTTTGATGAGCTGCCCGTCCGGGCCTTACGCTTCCCGACGACCCAGGGAGGTACGCCGCCTCCGACAGTCAACGAAGCTCCGACACTCTCTGCAGCACTGACGTTAGTCCTTCCTCAGTGGATATACAACTGGCCTGGTACTGGTGCACTGACGGACGGAGCGGCCCCATTAACTGCCTCCCTGGGCGCCCGCTGCCCGACCGGGCCTTACGCTTCCCGACGACCCAGGGAGGTACGCCGCCTCCGACAGTCCACGCAGCTCCGACACTCCCTGCAGCACTGACGTCACTTGACTGCTTATCCGACTGGGTATCCAACTGGCCCTGGCCGCGCCGGGTCACTGCTTATATACCCCACGCTATCCGGCAGAGGGCACTACTCCACCGCGGCGCTGCCTAGCGGAGCAGCAGGCGTGCGACAGAAGAAAATCGCTCGCCAGATGGCAGAAATTCCGCCACAGCGCCCCCTAGCGAAGCGGTGGGCTGACGGCAGATGATAGCCGCAGCGTGAAGATGAGCCGCGCACGGCTCAACCTCCCCCACCAAGGTTAGACCCGGGGGGGGAGGGTGTGCAAGAATTTGAGGACAACATCCCTGCGCGGGGGGGGGGGGGTCTGAGTCCAGGCGGGCGACAGATGAAACAAGATTACAAATACCAGTTAAAATCAACCAGAGAGAGGGAACTCCCCGAGTCAAAGAGAATCCCAAAGTCAGACAATCCCCTAACCTTGAGCTCATACTGGAGCTGCTCCTTCTTAAGGTAACTCCACCCTACAAAACGTGTGCCTTGCATAGAGAATCCGAAATGACAACAACAACAACAAGACTTGAGACTACCCAATGCAACCACGCTCTGCTACCATTTGAGGTGGTAGGTAGGTTGGCAAGCATGTGGGCGCATGGTTACAATTGTCTCAGTCTTGTTTATTACAATAAATACCAAATACAATACAACCTTACACAACAATATCAACAACTTCAAACATTAGATTTCCACAGTATATCATGTAATAAGCTTAATTACCAATCGGCTACTTAAAATTCCCCCAAGATATACTTATATTAAATAACAACAATACTAGTTGGCCTTAATGATCCATGATGGCCCCAGAGTCCAAGGATTTACATACTTAAATTTACTTATGTCTAAACAACAATTTAATAATGGTAGAATATCCGGTGCTATAAGTTCCTAAACAGGATTTCCAAAGATCGAGCTTCTCAAGGCACTTATATCAGTTGAGCTCAACCAACACTGGTCTGTTTTAATGTTTCAGCACCCCTCAAGGGTACAGACAAACCTACATACACTGTTTCCCTCATGTGAAAGAACAGCCATTAGTGACATAGATTGTCCCACGCAAGCACGAACACCAAACAGAAAATTTCCAATTGCAACGAAGTTGAAATGTCTGAATACCACGAACTCTCTAACCGTCTATCCACTCGTGGAACATGAAGGCACAGGTTGCTCCAGAAGGTGCCAAAGCACACACCTTACGAGGACACCCCAAACTGCCATATAGTTTGGGCATGTGAGGCGACTACACAGTTTACGGCCACTCAGAACTGCTTGTGAGACCAGGCACCCCTCGTCGACGGCCAAGTATAACGTTGCGCCGCCTAACTGCTGCCCGTGCATGGAGCACGTCGCCTTCTTCAACTGCCGCTTCCGACACCGCCACTTCCTCCTCAGACTGTTCACTTCCTAGCCGAGACTGACCGCAGAGACTCTCCTTTTTCCGCGGCCGGCGATGGAGGTCCAACTGTCGGTATTGGTACTGGTACTGCTAACGCTTCACTCTTCTTACTGCCTCTGGTACTGGTACACTGACGGACCGAGCGGTCCCATTAACTGCCTCCCTGGGCGCCCGCTGCCTGTCCGGGCCTTACGCTTCCCGACGACCCAGGGAGGTACGCCGCCTCCGACAGTCAACGAAGCTCCGACACTCTCTGCAGCACTGACGTTAGTCCTTCCTCAGTGGATATACAACTGGCCTGGTACTGGTGCACTGACGGACGGAGCGGCCCCATTAACTGCCTCCCTGGGCGCCCGCTGCCCGACCGGGCCTTACGCTTCCCGACGACCCAGGGAGGTACGCCGCCTCCGACAGTCCACGCAGCTCCGACACTCCCTGCAGCACTGACGTCACTTGACTGCTTATCCGACTGGGTATCCAACTGGCCCTGGCCGCGCCGGGTCACTGCTTATATACCCCACGCTATCCGGCAGAGGGTACTACTCCACCGCGGCGCTGCCTAGCGGAGCAGCAGGCGTGCGACAGAAGACAATCGCTCGCCAGATGGCAGAAATTCCGCCACAGCGCCCCCTAGCGAAGCGGTGGGCTGACGGCAGATGATGGCCGCAGCGTGAAGATGAGCCGCGCACGGCTCACCTGGGTCACATGTTACTAAATGACAGAAAGGGTTGCGGTGTGGGCCATACGTGGCTGTGATTTCAAACTTCACACATCCCGTAACTCTTCAGTTTGGAATTAGCATGATCAGTCTCTTTCCTCCAGTTATGTGTGGTGATGAATGGAACTGTGTGAATGCATTGACATGTGAGTGTGTGTGTGTGTGTGTCTTTCTATGATTTTTGGCCAGTCATGGGTGTTCTGTTCCACTTTTTCGTTGCCATGATTGGGCTAGTTGTTGAGTCGAGATCGCTGTAGGCATGGAAATGTACGCGTGTATGCGTCTCTATCTCCGTGTGTTTTTTTTTTTTGCGTAAATGTGGTGATACCTTCCTTTATCTCGTTTGTCTGGATGTATGATGTGCTGTTCCTGCACTTATGCTTCTGTGATGTGGCATATGGATTTGTGGGTGAGACCTAGTATGAATATGGGAGTTATGATATCTGTCTGATGACCAAGTGTCTACTGCTACTCGTGGTACATGGGGGGCACATGTTACTGAATGGCAGAAAAAGCTTAGGTGTGAGATAGACGTGTTGGTGTTAATGTGAACAGTTTTGTACCTAGCACACATGATACTGGATGGTAGTGATGTCTGTAGTGTGAAATAAATGAGATGATGTTGATGTGAAGAGTATGGTGCCTGGAACATATGTTACTAATGATTTTTGGTCAGTTATGAGCCATGGGGGTTCTACCCCACTTTATCGTCGTCATGATTGGGCTGGTTGTTGTGTCTAGCTCGCTGAAGGCATGGAAATGTGAGTGTTTGTGCGTCTCTCTCTGTGTCTGTATGCGTAAATATGGTGATACCTTCTATAAACACGTCTGTTTGGACGAATGATTTTGCTGTCCCTCCACTTATGTTTGTTTGTGCTAGTGTATTGGGATGTATGGATTTGTGGGTGAGATCTGATAGTCAGGTGTCTATTGTAACTCATGGTACCTGCGTCACTTTTTTACTGAATGGTAGAAAGGGTTGCGGTGTGGGATAGACGTGTTGATGGTAAATAAACAGTTTTGTACCTAGCACACATGATACTGGATGGTAGTGATGTCTGTAGTGTGAAATAAATGAGATGATGTTGATGTGAAGAGTATGGTGCCTGGAACATATGTTACTGATGATTTTTGGTCAGTTACGAGCCATGGGGGTTCTACCCCACTTTTTCGTCGTCATGATTGGGCTGGTTGTTGTGTCTAGCTCGCTGAAGGCATGGAAATGTGAGTGTTTGTGCGTCTCTCTCTGTGTCTGTATGCGTAAATATGGTGATACCTTCTATAAACACGTCTGTCTGGATGAATGATTTTGCTGTCCCTCCACTTATGTTTGTTTGTGCTAGTGTATTGGGATGTATGGATTTGTGGGTGAGATCTGATAGTCAGGTGTCTATTGTAACTCATGGTACCTGCGTCACTTTTTTACTGAATGGTAGAAAGGGTTGCGGTGTGGGAGAGACGTGTTGATGGTAAATATAATCAACTGGGGCGTGATGAACACTTAGGTTTATGGTGAAAACATGCCATCTTTTGCACACCTTCTATCTCGCCAGGCTGATGATATGTAGGGAGACTTCTGTTTTTCAGCCAGTCATGAGGCAAGAGAGTACTACACCGCTTTTTCGTTTCCATGATTGGTACCGGTAGTTGTGTAGTCTTGGACATGTGTATCTGCGTCTCTCTTTGGGCATGTAAGCGTAAGTAACTCGTCTGTCTGATGATTTTTGTAACGATAGTTCTGTCCAGTTAATCAGTGGTAACGACAATTCTGCCCCACTTCATCGTTTCCGTGATGCTTGCTGTTAGTTCTGTCAACCTCGCTGTATGCATGTACAAGTGTGTGCGTGTGTCATTCCTCTGTGGATTTGAGTCTAAAATATATGGTTATAGAATTATCAACGTGTGCTTCTAACCATTGTTTCAGGGCTTAGGCAATCTCCCATTTCGATGTGCTCTTTACAGTTTACTGCCGTTTGTGTTGGCATTCGAATTTTGATTCTCACTACATAAAAATCATTTAACAGAGAGGGGTGATGTACCAGAGAAACGAAGGACTTGGGTACAAACCCACAGTTAGACCATTGCTTGTGTGGTGTAGTATGGAGTCCATATTTTTTGTACATCAAATGCATGGTGCAAAGGAGGGCAGCTATATTTATCTGTGGAAAACATTCAGTAAGTGACATAATAAAGGAGCTGGGGCTGGGATGTCATTGGAAGATAGGAAGAGTATTGAGGGGCTGTAGGTGGCGTATAATGCTGTTAGAATGGATATTGGTGGAATAATTCTGAGTGGTGTATGGAGCCTAAGTTGACCATGACCACAATCTCGCACTAGACTTTAGGTGATGAGGCCTGAGTGGATAAAATATCTAAACACCCACTTTGACCTAGCAATTTACGACAGTTCAAGTGTGAGCACTATCTTAGGCGTAATAGAACCAATGGTGACGTTTTGGATACTTGTCGATGTGTGGGGATCTTCTATGAAAATGTGGGTTATGATGTCTGTTTGATGACCAAGAAACTATCAGTTAGCTAAGAGCATTATGGTAACTTTATCGTGGCTACTTGAACGAAGCATGCAATTACAAACAAATGTCACACTTGGCCCTGAATCCGAAGGTTGGCGTTAGATGGGAACATTTTAAACCGAATGGAGAACTCTCCTGGGTCCTGATTTATTGAAAAATAATTTCCTGGAAAAGGGGTGAATTTTCCTGGAAAACTGCAGTAGAAGCACCTTAAGTGAACATTTTGGTACCTGGCTACTGATTAGGAGAAGACTTTGCGAATTTTTGGTTTACTTTAACGCATGAACAGAAGGTAGCCCTGTCTGTAACTGATCAGGGGTTTGAATGGGAATCATTGGAAAACAGAAGGTGGTTTGACGAAGTACTGGGCGTATGTTGGCGATGTGGCTAGGGGTGGATCTTGGTGAAAGAATTAGGAATAGTGCACTGGATTTCTTCTATAAGGAAGAGGGTAAATTTTCTATATCTCCACCTTGGTCACAGGCGATGGTCTCAGGCATGTTCTGTGCTTAGCGTGACTCGATTTTTATCACATAGGACTGGCGTACTTCGATTCGACAGGGGTGAAATTAGTAAGATTAACAGACGGTGTCTCGTTCCTGGAATATACGTGCTGAGCTGTAAAATACAGTTAAAGGTGTCAATCTTTGATGTATCACAAGGGATTTATTGGAATTTTAGACAAAGTGCAGCGAAGGACACTCAATTTGTGATTGCTTACGAAAGCATTACAGAATTGATACATAGATTGGTCTGGATTGACAGACGACAAAGGTTTGACCTTGGTGGCAACAATTACGAGTGCAATGAAATATTTTATACCAATGGCAGCAGATATAAGTTAGATAAATAAGGCGTCGTACTGATGCTAATATGAATTCTATCTTCCCTCACTGCATTCCATGAGCTTTGCCATGGTCATACTGGAAACTTTGATTTTTTCTAGCTTTGATGTGGGAAAGGCTTTGTCACAAATATTTTCAAGTGGCCTCTTGTCCAAAGACAGGGTTAAGAAATAGGCTTGAAAAAAATTAAATGCTGATTGGTTTGATATAAGTGGAGAGATTAACGTGTATTCACTTCTGGAATGTCTGTAGGGAAAGAAACTGGTTTTCAAATCGACTGTCACAAGTATTTTCATGTGGGGCTCTTGTCGAAAGACTGAGTCTGCAGGGTTGAGAAATAAGCTTGAAAAAATTACAGGCTGATTGGTTTGACATCAGTGGATAGATTAACATGTAATCACTTCAGAAATGTCTGTAGGGAAAGAAACTGGATTTCACATCTACAACTTTGCATTAGGCAATGATAATTATGTGAATCTAATATAGCAAGCATTTTTCAGATAAAATGGGCAGGGAAGTTAATGCCATAGCAATAGGATAGAAATACACACAAAGTTCATCGAGGTTGGAGACACATCCATGAGGAAATCACTTCTTTGAGTTTAAAACATTAGTTGGATTCTCGCATTGTTTCATTGCACATAATTTAATATATTAAAATAATGGGGGTGTGACAGAAATTCGCGAGTTATCATTAACGATTAATTATATTGGAATCCCACCGTACTGACGCTTATTTCCTCTTGTTATTCACACAGAGTTATTTTTTGTGCAAAGCACCCTGTGCCAAATTCGAATATCAGAACTGCATTGTATAGATGTGAATTTGAGCTATGCCAGGACATTCCATGGTTCATTATCACGTTTTAAACGTAAAAGTTACGCTTTCACATGGTCTATTTTTTAATTAAATACAAAGACTCAAGCAGTTTGTCTGTTCACCCAGAATGAAAACAAAATTTTCGATTTTCGTTTTGAAAACACGAGTGATTGGGCTACCATAAATGTTTCCTAGATTTGTACTACGAAAACTGACATATAATAATTATTCTCATCTCGTAATAATTTCTTCTTGAACCGAAGTGAATGCTGAAATATTTCTATGTTTCCCGCTGGGGCGGTTTTGCAGTGCAATGAGCATATGGCACAACCTGAATTCCTTATCGATAGCAGGACACCTGAACAAATGCATACGAAATTCGCTGCAAGCCTGAGACTCTGTACAAAATTCTGCAATCATACGAACGCTGTGTTGGACTCCTTACTTTCTTTGTCCGCCAGCCAGGCAGCCAGCTATGCTTTCATAATGGCGAATGAATAATGTGCTTCCCTTGGAGCCATTTCGTAACCTGTCGGACTCCCGGCCAAACACGCGAGTGGCTTCGCAAACATCGGAATATTTCACGCATATTGGTACACCCGCTCCATCTAGCGACAAATGTCTTCTGCCGTGTGCTGACCTCTAGCGACAGTTATGCAAGTTATCGCGCATGTCACAACAAGGCCTCGGCGGCTGAGCAAGTACGTACATGTCAACACCTGTGCAAATACGCTTTAGGGTAGGGTTTTCCCCCGCAAGACAAGGATAGAAGATTTCGTGGCGAAGTGGAATATCTCTGGGCGGCGCATGCGCAGATGAAGTTTCTCGTGGCATCGGCTGTTCGGTGGAGACACCTGGTGGCAGGATGTGTGTATATGGTACATTGCAACATTTGTGCAGCTGGAATATCTACATCACATAGGACACAATCGTAAATAATATCGCTAATTTCAGAGTAACATTTGTTGTAGATAAGTGAAATAACAGCTAGAATAAAGACTAAATAACAGTTATATCTGTTTATTTTTTGAAATATGTGGTCGTCATGCCGTCAATGTGGTAACACTGCCATCTCGTGAGCGCCCAAAGAACTAACGTGTGACGTCATACGACCTTGGCTGCCCGCCATGCAAAGAACTTAAAAATGTGACGTCACGCGGATGAGTGGAGTCTCTTTACAGTTGTCCAAAGAGCTTATCAGGCTAGCTAAGACAAACTCCACCTACTGCTGACCAGCCCGCACCGACATTTTTGTTAATGTTGGCACCGAAACAATCGGAAACATCGCATTTCCGGCGGGCACCCCACCGTCACCTACAGCGATTAGTTTGGTTTATTTTTTGACACTGGCGATGGGACATCACATGTCGTCCTGGTAGACGTGAGAAGAGTGTAGAGGAAGTTCGGAAATTTCCGGTTCTTTACGTCCAAACGTTTTTTTTTGTGTTATTGATTGCCTTAAAAGTGTCTTTTTCCTTAATTCTCCCTTTGAGGTTCATCAGAAGATCGTAAATGTAGATCATGTCATTCTAATTTATTTGTAAAAGTTCGTTTCATCAGATGCTGTGAGTTCCAATTAACTTTTACGGAGTTTTTTGATCACTTATTCCGTGAAACAACCACCTGAAAATGTTAAACGAAGTTGAAGCCTGCGTAGAAACACGCCTGTCACACGGACGAGTTACGGACAAATGTGGATACGAGAGGCCCGAGCCGTAATTCTGAATACTAAAGCCCCTTAAAGGCGACCTGATTTGGTTTAGCCTGACCATATCAGCCATAAAATCGGGTCTCGCATCCACACGAGGCCTGATCTGCAGTCTGCTTCAGACAGTCGGCGCAGACGCACGGTGACGTGTCGCCGGTTTTTTCGAAACAATAAACAAATGCACTTATTTTGGCGTTAACTGTTAATTAAGAAAACAAAACATTATGGTCTAAGAATTGTTTAAGAAAAGGAATGAATTTAGCCACTTGAAATTAATTAGAGAACTTGACACTGAAGATTCACCGAGCTGTTAAATTTAGTAAAACCTGTGATCACAAGGCAAGTTACCATCATGAGAGAATATGTAATGCGGAAGAACTATTAACTGCAACTTTTTAAGTATTTAGCAACAGGTAGAGAGTATGTTAATCTCAATTTCAGCAGTGCTATATCTGTACAATTACTCTCGTAAATAATACCAGAAACATGTGAAGCTTTAAAAAAAACTGTATACAGATTAAAAACTCTATTTTAATTAGAACTTTTAAATTAAATACGACAAGAAAAACTATAATAACTTATTTTTTATTTTCATAAGAATTATTTTCAATTTTATTAATTACAGTATCAATCTGAATCATTTTTCCATGATTAAAAATTCTTTCAAAACTGTCCGTTACCATCCATCACAGCATTTGGTTATTGGGAACATTTTGCAAGAAAATAACTATGTTCATTAATAGATGTTTGATGCCTAAAAATTAATATGAATGCTTAAACGTAACCAGACAATATGAGAGAATGTGGCAATCACTGTGGGGAGTGGCTCAATGTATGGCAAGGGTATAGTTATTTTAAAGCCAAGGATAAGTGGATCACAATTTTACAATTACAAGGGGATATTTACCGTTGTAATGTTAACACCAATTATGAGATACTTTACATGCATTCCTACACCAACGGACGTGTATTAGATGGAGACATATTAAATGCACAAACTTGTTAATAAGTTTATTGTAGATGAACTGACTCTGCTCCAAGCGTCATTGTTGCTTGGAACAAATACATTGGCTCCACATGTTTCCTCTGACGACATTTCTTGAAACCATACACACAGAAAAATATAACACAAGAAATAAGAAGTTTTAATTATACACTTACCATAGCTAGAAGGGTCGTGGCAAACATTTTAGGCATTCTGCATCACGTTTCCAAGTATTCCAGATATTCAAAACGTTGATAAAATAATAATGGGCAGTCATCTATTACATAATAATTTCAATGACTTGCTGTCTGGCATCTCCATTTTTGTGCAGTTTGCCGGAAATGTGTCGCCAACACCAAAAACCTTTGCACATTTATTAAAATTCCATTAACACCATCCATTCAGTGACAAATTTCTTCCTCTGCGACGTCACATTTAGATGTATACTGCTCGAGGGTCACGGACCAACTGGGGCGAAATCGGCCTCACTAATCATGTCACGCTCAACACGACCTCATCTAGTCAGACTCTGATCAGATCGGCCGGCTCTGCCACCGACAAGGATTTATCAGGCGAAGCTTACACACCATATGGTATATGCTCCTGATCTGGACCATATCAGGCATCAGATCAGATCATGTGTAGGGGGTTAGTAGTGGCTAGACAGCGGAGTGAGCCCTCACCCCGGACCAAAACACCCCATGTATTCCTTATGGACGCCGGTGTGAGCCCAGGACCACCCACGTCGTGCAGGTGTGCGCCTGGCCACGTGCCACGCAGGTGTTCGCCTGGCCACTCTCTTAACCTGAGTTAGAGGTCATAAATATGAATAATATGTAAATGAGGCTACGTGACACGTTGTTACGGGTCATAAATGGGAATAATATGCAAATGGAGGATTATTATTTATTTTTTTTACGCGTTCATGGTACTAAACCTCAATTACATGGTCTTACGCTCGAAATACAGTACAATATTCACTTTTTCTTTATATTTTAGGGTCCTGGCTTCGGTATTTTAGGGCAAGTATTACATTCTTAATTTGTACTAGTGGTGTGACGTATCGATTAATATCTACATTTTCTGAGTATTAAAATGCCGTTTATTTCAATTAAATCGTAGTACTGGTTCAGAAGATACTTTTAGCTGAGTAGACTCGCCGGGCGGAGCCCGTCTCCCCTCGCGCAGGGGTGGAGCGGAAGCTATTAGTCAGCCGGCCCTGCAGAGGTGCGGAGTGGAAGCTATTACTCAGCCGCGACCACCTCGCATCTGCCGCGATACGGCCGCCGCGTACATCTGGCGCGCAGGCGCAGCTGCGCCACACCCGGAAGACATTTATCAACCTACACGTTATTTTACGATTGCGGGCGCTGTTTGCCCACGCGAGCGCCGCCGCGTACATCTGCCGCGCAGGCGGAAGCTATTAATCAGCCGCCACGTATATCTGGCGTGCAGGTGTGCGCTCAAGTCACCGTGCACGTGTGCTGCAGCCCCTCCCGGCCGACCCGGCGTCAGTTTGCAGCCATGTCTCGTCTAGTGATGTTGTTCTCCTCTGTCTACAGACACGAAACGTTGGTGACACGAAACGTTTGACGATAGGGTTATCGTCCAACACGAGTTTTAACCTGTTGTTCAGGAAAAAGTGGGACACAATAAAATTGTTTTAACATACTACGAATGGAACGTCCTGATCCAGGAATTGACCGTAGTGTCCGAGTTACTCAATGCCGGACCGACAGCATCCCACTTGGTGAGCACACCGTCTCCTGCCGAACGATTGCCGGGGTGAAGACTGTTTGTTTCCACCTTAATGACGATCCTGCCAGCGGTGTCTTCTTCGGCCAGTCTACTTGGAGGAACTTCGTCGACGCGCAGCCGCCTTGACCAACGCCTTGACCGTCAAGCAGAAGTGGGGCTACTTGGTGGCACGATATTATACAGAATTTGTGGACATTCTAGCTAATAAAGTGCTACGAGACTTCAATATGGCTACAGTGAAAAAAACTGATTGACATGCACATTAATAATGTTCGTGTAGCTCAAGTGACACCCAGTTCATCAGTGGATTATGCGCAATTAAGACTTGAACTCATTGCATATAAAAATTTGTTGGTACCTGATGATGTAATAATATTGTAATTAAGAATTATGAACCTGGATATATGTTTGTGGACCTTATTAACTGCATGTATGTGAAAGTTTTAAATAATAACACATTTTTTATTATATTTCTTATTTTTATTTCACCCACCATTGGGCAATTAAAAATACATTTTCAACAGCGCTTATAGCGTTACAAAATAAATGTCCTTACAAAGTTTTATCAAATTATTTTTCTTGAGTTCATGTAGAGGCGGGAATCCTAAATCTTCTATATTGTAGCAGACTTTCTTGCGAATATTCTGAACCACGAGCCTTCTCCCGTCCTTTAACGTAAATAATGGAGTCATCTTCATTTGTATTGCATGTAGAATAGTACATAGTTTGCTAAAGTTATACCAGCAGCAGTCCAAGGTATTCCATGGTAATTATTTGTCAGCCATTTGACTGTTGGCTCATTACCTCCACGTGATGGTGAATTTACAGAGATGCAATGTGTGGCGATAATGTTGTCTGATTGCACTACACAGATGGCAACTTCTTTGAAGATAAACATCCTTCTCTCGTCTTGAATCCTTGAGGTCCAGGAAGAGGTCGGCATGATACTGGGTGGCAATGATGGGTGCTATCTGGTTTTATGCGAGCTTACGCACAACACTTGTTAGCGGTACGTATTCCACAACACGGTCGTGAAGGATTAGACAGTATGCGGCGGTGTAGGCTGGAAAATTGTCAGTGCTATCAAATTCCATACGAATATCTACAGGCCCTGTTTTACCGACTCATTTTGATGTGAACAGTCGATACGGCGATAGAAGCAGTAGTGACAAAATCTTCACGGTTTAGTAGCGGTGA
>JARYHS010013630.1:57722308-57750322 GCA_031002005.1 Vandiemenella viatica
ACGGTATATTTCTTCTTCACTCATACAGTATTTACAAAACATTCACACATTATTTACAGACTTGTGCCCCCACGGTAGGGTCTCTATCCCGTCGGGGAAAATATACCGCTTATCGTCCGTTCTAGACAGACCCAGTTTGGATATTTGAACAGTATTTACAACGTGCAGAGTTGATGTGATCCTTTGCTGCAGATGGTACCTGGGCGTTTCCCAATGGAGGCAATTTATGTAATCCGCCATCTGCTGCTTTCTAGTGACTGAGCCAGCCAAACCTTTAGCCCGTCTAGAGGTCTGGTCTGTCTCGAGCCGGAATGCATACATTTTTGCCCTTAACCCCGCAAACTCCGCAATCAGGGTGCCATTCGCTTCGTCCTTCATAACACCGACAACCTTTTCATTGTGGGACTCTATCCCATAACGGTTGCCGGTGCTATACCCAGACGTGTCGAACTCCTCCCTGTTGCGTCGCATCACTTCATATGGATCGCAGTTCCGAACCAAGTAGATGAAGCTGTCTGTATCCATATATTGCAATTTAGGGCTTCTAAACTGAGGAATGGCAAATTCATAATGAAATCTGTACATCCTCAGTTTAGACAGGTCAAGAATGCACATTCCGACATACACGGGTTTATTAAAAACTATCCTAGCTTTCGCCATCTCCACGGCCACAAAGTTCTTGTTGAAAACTGTTACTTGCTTAAAGTGTGGTGAAGCTATGTGTTTGCGGGCACCGCGGCGGCCCACCCAACCTGTACACAATTTCACGTCGCGGTGTTTTCAAATGTTCTCCATAGTCTTACCGAAAATTGAATTGTTCATTAATTTATAAAAATCTCTCTCGAAATCTGTTTTGGCGTCACGGCGAGAACACGTATTGAGAGATATGTATTCTTTCAACCACGGTGACTGATTGAAAGATATTACCCTGTGTATTTCGGTCACCTGCAGCCCCAAGCCTACACATTGCTGGAGGACTCGGCAATGGAGAACATACCGTACCTTGTTCTCCAGTGTGGTCATCAGCTTGGGGAGGGTAGAACCTTCTGGGGCTTTGTGGTCTGGACATGGCGGCAGGTCTGCTAAAACGTCGTGTTTATCCTGAGGAATCGTAAGGTCTACCTCCAATACGAACCCCTAGGTGAGTCAGCTGCAACGCTCATGAAATCTATGCTAGCAATCTCTTTAGCCGATAGCCATTGAAACCCACCAGAGGGTAGATACTCCGACATGGCCCAGCCGTAAAGATTGTTTACGTCGAAGTACATTATAAAATCTTCAGACGCCTCGCGGTTGTACTCCGGCATGTACCGGTTATTTGCCTTCGCATACCTGTGGACGCACTGGCAAATACCTCCGCGAATACCTCGTTCGAAAAAGAGCAGCATGTCGATATCCGTCAGAAGGTCAGTTCGACACGACCGAACGTGGTGGTGTAACGCATAGCGTTCTGGCTCGTATTCGGGAGGACGGCGGTTCGAATCCCCGTCCGGGCATCCAGATTTGGGTTTTCCATGGTTTCCCGAAATCACCTCCAGGTGAATGCCGGGATGCTTCCTTCAAAAGGCCATGGCCGAATTCCTTTCCATTCCTTGCCCCCATCCTTTCCCGTCTCTAAAGACCACGTTGTTAAAAAGGGACGTTAAACTGTTACAAAAAAAAGAAAAAAAAAAAAGTTCGACACGCGTGCTCCTTAACATAGCCTGCCACGAAAGGCCTGGGGATATGAAATAGTGGGCGGGGTCCAGGGGTGTACTTCCCAAACATACACTCCTAAATTTCTCAAACAGATCTGCAAGTAACCGCACATCTGTGTCCATGTACAGACTTGCATATTCGCCAAAAGTCTTGATCTGGAAAGTCCACCACACCTTTGTCGCGTGTTCGTAATCTTCATCAGAAATGTGTGACTCCGACAACGAACTGTAGAATTTTGATTTTGGAGGAAGCGTGGCCTCGGTGAGCTTATCCCACGAATCCATATATTCGTAAGGGAAGACACCTTTCCGTTTAACTAATCGGAACTTCTCGGGGTCGGTGAAATGAGCACTAGTAATGCCCATGTCGTCGTCCTCAAGGGTTCCAACCAGTTTATCTTATGAGAGCTGCATGAACCGGTATGAGTCCAGAAATTTAACGTGATTGAAGTGTATTCAATCTTTTCGAAAAAGAAATATAACGTTCTGTGTTGATGGGAAGCACGTCCATTCCTTCAGAATCAAGTTTTGATAATGCCATTACAATGAAATGAGCATCATACCCAGAAAGATTGTGAAAGAAAATGGGTATGTAATTTTTAGTCTTATACTGCAAATTGCAATCATTATGTGCGGCCCCCCTAAATTCACCTGTGATATGACAATGATCGAGGACCTTGACGGTCCCCGGTTCAATGTCTTTCTCACAGATGTGGCATACCGTAGCATCAGCAAACTTTGCTTCTTGCTCGTCTGTCATTACAAGAGGAATGCACTTCTTGTAAATTTTATCAACTTTCTTGGCAAGTTTGACGAGTTCATCAACAAGCCATTTTTCGGGATTTACACCCGTGAAGGAGTTGAAACCCGACAGACTAGGTACGCCTGGACAAACGACCTGGTATGCGGCAGCGAAAGGGATATGTTTCTGGACAAAAGTAGTGTGAGAGGCGTTTGGCGGAGGACTGCAAGAATCATAAGGTTGCAATAAACTTTCAAAGTCCGCGTAAACGACGACGGGTACACGCTCTTGGTGCACAAAATCCTTAAACTTTAAGGTTTTATCGTCGTCGCCGGGTAAATCCACTCTTACAGGATCAACCCTTGCACAGTCAATCTCGTGGCGGTCCAGGAGATCTTTGCGTCCAAAATGTTGCAGACATCTGTCACAAATAAAAATAGCATGCTCATAATTAGTTAAAGAAGATCTAACTAACGCCGACAAGTCGTGAATCCAACAGTAATGGAATTTTTTCCCACTGCCGTCGGTAATCAACAACATGTTAATGTGGTGAACGCGTTTGTCTGCAGTGTGATGGAGGGCCCCGGAAATTACATGTTTACCTTTAACTTCATCCAGACCGAAAACATTTACAGAATAGTCTGGATTTTGCCTCTCAAATTTAGAAATGTAAGAGAGTTTTACCGGAAACTCAATACCTGAAAAATCGAGCTGGTAGAGTGAACGTACTTTCTTGTAGGTGCTAACCCTGTCACCATGTTTTTAAGCACCTTTACGTGATATGCAAGAACTGTCCATAGAAAGCACAACTCGTCATTCTTGTTTTCAACATTGATGACGGCCTTATTTCTACAGATATCAAGTGGCAGAGCAACATAGGAAGACCCCCGATAGAAAGTTGGAAAATTAGAAATGCTAATGTCGAGGGATTCTATTCTATCGAGAGATTTGCCACTTGTACTTTCTTGAAATTCGCACAATTTTACTATGAGCTCCGACTTCACATATTTTTCATACCAATCCGACAGGCAAGTGCTGGTTGTGACCTCACGCATTTTAGTTAAAAAGCACATACGGACGGTTTCTAAAATCATTTCCTTCTGTATTTTATATGTGTTAATCAGTCCAACCTGTACCTTTACAGATGGGGAGGACCGATTATGCACAATTTCGCGAACTTTACCGGCAACAAGTTTCAGGCAAGCATCAATGAAATTCATTGGATCAATAAAATTTTGAGAATTTGAAATTGTCCCGGAATAAATTCTATTTTTGAATGCACTAAGAATGTCTTTAAGGACTAAGCCGATACTGCTGACTCACCCATCGTTGCTGTCTGATCATGACTGCATAAGGCTGCCCCTGCACCGGCATACTGCCGACTTGGCCCGGCCGATGGACCGGTGAAATGGCGGCTGGAGCCGGGCGATGGGCGGATGGGCCCCGGCGATGGGTCGGCATACTGCCGGCTGGAGCCGGGCGAAGGACCGGCATACTGTCGGCTGAGTTAGGGCGATGGGTCGGCGGACTGGCGGCTGGGTCCGGGCGATGAGCGGCTGGGGGACCCGGCTGCTGCTGTGGCGGGCGGTCAGCTAGGTCCCGACGTCTCCCATGATCGCCATATTGGTGGCGGAACTGCCTCGTTGGCCGGGCGACTCTCTGAAACATAAAAAAGGAGAAAAATGTTTTAGTATCATGAAAAACATAATTTTAGTAAGCATAAAATAATATAGGTAAATTACTGATGTACTGGACTTACCGATATTCCAGTGTGCTGGTGGTTGCGGAAGAACCCATTGTGGTGGTGGAGTTGGTGGCATGCTATGTGGTGGTGACATGCTCTGAACAGACGATCGGCCGACTTGGCCCGGGCGAAGGACCGGTGAACTGGAGGCTTGACCCGGCCGATGGACCGGCATACTGTCGGCTGGGCCCGGGCGATGGGCTGTTGAACTGGCGGCTGGACCCGGGCGATGGACCGGCATACTGTTGGCTTTACCCGGCTGTTGGACCGGCATACTGTCGGGTGGGTCCCGGCGATGGGTCGGCATACTGTCGACTTGGGCCGGGCGATGGGCTGTTGGAGTGGCGGCTGGAGCCGGGCGATGGGCTGGTGAAGTGGCGGCTGGACCCGGGCGTTGGGCTGGTGGGCCCGGCTGCTGCTGCTGCTGTAACGGGCGGTCGGCTAGGTCCGACTGTGGCTGACGTCACCCATTGTCGCCATATTGGTTGCGGAACTGCCTCGTTGGCCGGGCGTCCGACCGCCCCCTCTAAAACATAAAAAGAGAAGAAAAAATGTTTTAGTATCATGAAAAACATAATTTTGTAAGCATAAAATGTTATAGGTAAATTACTGATGTACTGGACTTACCGATATTCCAGTGTGGTGGTGGTTGCGGAAGAACCCATTGTGGTGGTGGAGTTGGCGGCATACTTCTCTGCGGCACATCCACGTCAAAATTTGGGAGCATGCTCCATTGTGAGCAATCGCCAGGGTTGATATTAGCTCTTTTTGGGCTACTTAATTCCTGACAAGAATTACCCTTACGCTTCTCTGGCCGTGATGGTTCATCTGAAAAAGAAAAAAAATGTATTAGCAATAGTTATAAAGACATGGAAAAAAAATAATCTATAGATAAATACATACTGAAATAAACAAGGTCGCTGCAGGAAATATCCAAATCACCTGCGAACAAATAAATTAATAATATAGACTACTGCTTCAGCACTATACATTTTCATAAATCTAGTTACGTTAAAAAATTATCATTACCGAAATCATCCTGGCCCTCAGCGAGAATTTCTTCAATGTCTGAAGCAGAAAAAACCTCATCAGTATATGTGAAAGAATTTAAAACAGCCAGAAAACAAGTTAAATAACAATAATTTACTTACCAATATCGCTGAATAAGCTAAGATCCTCAGACGACATTGCGATGATCGAAGTGTTCAGCTCGACGACTCAGAGAGGACTGGATAGCATAAGGGGGATCTCTGCCCTTTATATACGCGTCTGGAGCCTTTGCTAGCGTGAGAAGCGCTTGGCGTGAGAACGCAGTGCGTTGCGGCATTAATCTCCGCGTGGGAAGCGCTTGGTGTGGGAAGACTGCGCTTTGTGATATTAATCTCCATTTCTAAATGTTTTAGATTTATATACACGCTTGGCGTGGGAAAACGGCGCCCGCAATCGTAAAATACCGTGTAGGTTGATAAATGTCTTCCGGGTGTGGCGCAGCTGCGCCTGCGCGCCAGATGTACGCGGCGGCGTATCGCGGCAGATGCGAGGGGTCGCGGCTGAGTAATAGCTTCCGCTCCGCCTCTGCGGGGCCGGCTGACTAATAGCTTCCGCTCCACCCCTGCGCGAGGGGAGACGGGCCCGCCCGGCGAGTCTACTCAGCTAAAACGTATCTTCTGAACCAGTACTACGATTTAATTGAAATAAACGGCATTTTAATACTCAGAAAATGTAGATATTAATCGATACGTCACACCACTAGTACAAATTAAGAATGTAATACTTGCCCTAAAATACCGAAGCCAGGACCCTAAAATATAAAGAAAAAGTGAATATTGTACTTTATTTCGAGCGTAAGACCATGTAATTGAGGTTTAGTACCATGAACGCGTAGAAAAAATAAATAATAATCCTCCATTTGCATATTATTCCCATTTATGACCCGTAACAACGTGGCACGTAGCCTCATTTACATATTATTCATATTTATGACCTCTAACTCAGGTTAAGAAGTGGCCAGGCGAACACCTGCGTGGCACGTGGCCAGGCGCACACCTGCGCGACGTGGGTGGTCCTGGGCTCACACCGGCGTCCATAAGGAATACATGGGGTGTTTTGGTCCGGGGTGCGGTCTCACTCCGCTGTCCAGCCACTACTGCGGTTTAACAAACGTCGCGCCGTCTCGTTCTTCTGTCATCTCTGCAGTTTCGGCTACTAATTCGACCGACCAAGTTCGACCTCGTTCCGGCGATGGTCGCGATGGCGTTTGATCGCTTCTCCCCACTACATTTTCCTACAAGGGGATGACGGGGAGTCAACCAACTGTCACCCCGAAGCGGTCACCCTTGATTGATTACTTGTCGATTGCTTGCGAAATTCTGAATGTTCTGTCCTTCTGCGAGTGAATGCATTCCTTCGCTGGTGCCTGTTTATATTCTCTGACCTAGCTTCTATAGCACTCTGTGATAGTTGCTATAATCCTCAATAATTCACTAAAAACCTTGGTCCACCACAAATGACTGCCAGTTGACTTTTTTTTCCGTGAAAATAGCTTGGAGAATATATTTTACTGCTTTTGCCTAGGAAAGGGAACTTGAAGAATTAACTCTTGATCACTGATGCTGTGTACATTTTTCTTTGAAAAAAGGAAAAAGTAGCAACTATGAGGGCAGTCTGGAAAATTCTAAGCCTAAAAATATAAAACCTTCGAAATCATTTTTATTTCTCAATATAGTCTCCCTGATCACCGATACACTTAGTCCAATGATGTTCCAAGTTCATTATACCATTCCTGAAGTGGCTTTCTGGAAGGCCTGTAAAATATCCATCTACAGCTGCAATCACCTCTTCATTTGAAGAAAAACGCTGACCAGCAAGAAAGTTTTTGAGTTTTGGGAATAGACAGAAGTTGGAGGGAGCCAAATCTAGGGAATAAGGTGGATGCTCTAACACGTCATAGTGCAGATCTCTTAATTTTCCCATTGCCAAAAGACCCTTATGGGCAGGTGCATTGACCTGATGAAAGATGATTTTCTTCTTCCTCAAACTGGTCCTTTTCTCCCGAATTTTTTCATCCAGGGTGACTAAAAGATCAGAATAATATTGTCCAGTTATTGTTTTACCCTTTTCAAGGTAATCAATTAACAAAACACCTTTAGCATCCCAAAAAACTGATGCCATCACCTTCCCTGCCGATGGAACCAACTTGGCCTTCTTTGGACCTGAGCAACCAGCTTCTGTCCACTGCTTTGACTGCAGTTTTGACTCTGCCGTGTAGTGGTGAGCCCATGTCTCATCCATAGTTATGAATCGACGCACAAAATCAGTTTTATCTTTGCTGAAACGCACCAAACACTGTTCAGAAAGTCGCATGCGGATGCGCTTTTGGTCAACAGTGAGCAATGCGGCACCCATCTTGCACAAAGTTTCTTCACATGCAATACTTCATGTGAAATGTATCACACACATTCTTTTGATATCCCTACAGTCTCAGCAATCTGATGCACTTTTATTCGTCGATCATCCAAAACCATATCATGCACTTTCTGGATGATTTCTGGAGTTGTTGCACTTTTCGGACGTCCTTCGCGTTGATCATTTTCGAGACTGCTACGGCAACGTTTGAATTCAGCAGCCCATTTCTTAACTGTCGAATATGAAGGAGAAGAGTCCCCATACACTTTTAAAAAACTTCCGTCGATCTCCGACAGCGTTAAACCTTCTTTTACAAAGAATTTTATAACTGCACAACACTCGATTTTCTCCATCTCTGGTACAACTAGGCACCGCGCCTGCATCAAACAACTGTACAGACCAAACTACAATGTAGAATGACTTGCAATTTCTTGCAGGTGCATCTGGCACACGCAGCAACTTGCACGGAAAAAATCACTTGGGTAGTGCTTCCATCTATGGTCGAGGCCGAGAACTTCTCAGACAGTCCTCGTATAGAGATTTTTTGAAAACTGTATTCAAATGCATTCACTAAACAAGGACATTTTTAATTCAGTTAAAACTGCGAATTATATGTATTGTTGATATGATACATAACCAAGCTGTTATCAGTTGTTTTTAATATTATTGGCTTTGAGCATATAATGTGTGATGTTTAATTTAATTTAATTGTAATGGAGTGCATGCTCCAGTGGCAATTTTCCTACACATCCATTTTTCACTTTCCTGTATCCACATACTTTTGCCCTCTATGAATTTCAACTTTAAATTTTTCATTGTTTTTGGTAAATTATCTACAAAATGGTCTTTCCTTAAGCCTGAAATCGAGTGCTGACATGTGGTATGGTCATCTTTTCCCTTTCATGTGCCTCTCTAACATTCTTCCACTTTCCACCACCTCATCACCAATATAAGCATTGTACACTCCCATGACTCTCCTCACCCTCCTCCAGTCTTCCAGCTCCCTAATCATATCAGTTATTGAATATGTTTTGCAGTAATTTCCAGAGGCAAATATAGCAACCCTTCTTTGTACCCTGTTCAATTACTGTATTTGATACCGGTACCCAAAATCAAGGTCCTATACCACACCACCATTTGAAAGCAATGACCTGACCAAAATTTTGTAACCCATTTCCCTAACTTCTCTTGTATAAACACTCATCACTCTCTCCAACAAGAGGAAACTTTTGAAACCTTTATCTACCATTATGTCATACCCAGTTGAGTTTGTTATCAAATGTTATGCCAAGATATTTACATTTCAAGTCTTCAACAAGAAATTCTTTCCCCATTTTATAATCATAATCAATCTTTAGTTTTTTATTTGTGTATCTAATAAACTGAATCTTCTTTGTATTTTCATCCATGCCTTGTTGATCTATCCACCTATATATGTGTTCTGAATCACCCTTAAGTTAACAGCCTTCCTCCTTTATGATTCTATTATATAACAATATGTCATCTGCAAACAACCTAGCTTCTGATAGTAAACAAGCAACACCATCATTCATTAGATTAACAAACAGCAATAGTCCCAGTATGCTACTCGTGAACTCCCATTTAAATATCCACTTCTTTTTGATACTCCATTCCTTATCCAAACTTTTTGCTTTCTACCTTTTATGAGTTCCTTTACCCAGAAAATCTATTTTTTATCCTCAAATAGTTTTTACATTATTTAGCACCATTTTATGGCTCATTCTATCCAAAGAATCTGAAAGATCTAGTGTTACACTTATCAATTTGGCCTCCCTTGTCCATTTCATCTAAAATGTCTTACATATAGCCTACTAACTGAGACTAGCATGAATATCCTTACTTAAGCCATGTTGTCGACTTGAAAACTCCTTACGCTTCTCACAGATATTTAGGATGTGATTGCATATCAATCTCTCTATTAATTTACTTACCAACGAGGTTAAACTGATTGGCCTGTCAGTTCAATCCTATTTGTCAGCCCACCTTTATTAAATAACATTTCAATATAAGGTACAATGTCACTTCCTACTATCTTTAAGACATCCATAGTAATATTATCTGTACCATCCTCTTTATCCTCTTTTTTTTTTTTTTTTTTTTTTTTTTTTTTTTTTTTTTTTTTTTTTTTTTTTTTAGCTTTCTTAAGTCCTTCATGATACCTCAGGATGAATTTCTAACGTGCGAATAAGTTCTGTTCTCTTACACCCTCCCATTCATGAATTATTGTTCCTAACAATCTCATTAAGCAAGTTACTTAATATCTCTGCCTTTTTAAACTTCTTCTACATCATTATCTATAATTATCTCAATACCCTTCATTCCCCCAAGCTTTCTAACATTGCCATAGATATTTCTAGATTCATCCATCAGTGATCCCCCTGAACCAGTAATTTTCTTTATAAATCCATCTTTGACCACCTTCTTTGTTATTATAAATTCCTTTTTTAGTTGTTTCAAGTACTCTTTACTGTTTGAATGTCTCTTAACTCTTTTATGTTCTTACCAACCTCCTCCCCTTCCTATTATAATATGTAAGTTCTGTATGTCACTTTATTTTCTGTTATAGGACAAATATTTCTTCAGCATTTTTTATTATCTGCTTGAATTCTTCCCACTTTGACTCCACTGTTCTTGTGCCATCCTTCCATTTGCTGAAACTTTCCCTGGAATATCTCTTCAAATCTGATATTTGTGTCTTTTTATAACTATTCATATTTACCGTTGCGATTTTGCCACTGGTTTACTGAATCCTCTAATATTGATTAAAACTGCTTCATGATCATTTATTCCTTCAGGTATTTGACACCCAACAAGTGTATCATTGGGCCTTTTTTTTTTTTTTAAGGAGATATCCAACATGTATAGTCTCCTGTGCTTTGCTCCACCATTTTTTGTAAAGCCTCCTTCCCTTATTAAGATATCTGCAAATCTCTGTTGCCTTGTATTATTAATCTTATTTCCTACCCAGTTGATACATGGTGAATTTAAATATCCATCAATAATAACCATTCAACACTCACTTCTGAAATCTAAATTTAGTTCCTCATCTAGGACCTGAACTTCATCACTATGATAAGCAGCCAAAAGTCTACCACAAGTAATTAATTGTTGTGATCTACAAACACCAGTGAACTTTAATAGGTTTTTTTTTTTTTTTTTTTAACCAGTGTGAATACCCCTCCAGTAATTGCACCTCTATCTCCGTTTTAGACTTTGTAACTATCAGGGAAAACCTCATAGTTGTGTATTCCTTTAAATGTGAAACTATTCCCATAATTACTTTCAGTCCAAGCATCTCTATTAACTTTGCAAATTCAATAACTTTGGTAATTGTAACCGCTTATTATTTACATTGTGATATTTCCACCATTAACCTTTTCCTCACAAATTCTGCCACCAACTATTATTGTTTCAATAGCTTCACTACTATTTCCCCATCATGGTTCTACAATGAATATTGCATTGATCAACTTTTTTTATCCTCTTAAAACAGCTCTTAACCTAAAAAATGCACAATACTGACCCCATGAGGATCATGGGGTGCCTTTGCAGCTTTATCTAACAACTCAGAAGGTACCCCTTAGCCCCTAATATTTATGTGTAGCCTATGCCTAGTGAAACCCCACCTACCAATGGTGTCCACAGGCACAACCCACAACCAGGGCCGGAACTAGGAATTTTGGGCCCGGGGTAAAATGGTCGGATCTTCTTTCTTTTAGCTCTACAAACTGGCCGGGCGTAATGGGTGGATTCTTGGCTTCATGGCTTGGGAGCCCCTACAGCCGGTGATTGGGGCCCCCATCAGCCGATGGGCC
Source organism: Vandiemenella viatica (assembly GCA_031002005.1). Lineage (NCBI taxonomy): Eukaryota > Metazoa > Arthropoda > Insecta > Orthoptera > Morabidae > Vandiemenella > Vandiemenella viatica. The sequence continues at coordinate 57,733,733 of JARYHS010013630.1, forward strand.
CGGGTACTTTTGACCCGCTTGCCCCCCCCCCCCTAACGCCAGGCCTGCCCACAACCATAAGTAATGCATTTTTCGTGTAGCACCTCTGTTTCCACATTTACCCGCCTAATTGCGTGGCTCGACTGGGTCTGGTCATGGTGACTTAGAACCTGCATGGGCTCAATCCTGTTATGCTGCGCCTCATTCACCACTTTCCTCAGGTCACCCTCTGTAGTGTAACTCATGCTTCTATCAATATTATCACCTGCATCTCCCATTATAACTACTCTTACTGCACTCATGTTGGATCAGTGTCAATATCGGCATATTATTCGTAAACTAAACTACTCTAATTAACAAAATAACAGAAATCTTACTGATATTTGCTTGAACCCCATGGATATTTCATACATACATTCTGCTAGTATGATTGTTTGCTTTAATTAATTTATAGTTTTCATAAAAATCTAATAGAATACTTAATCACTCATTTCTTTCTGTTATTTCTTTTTCTTAAAACTGAATTCCAGTGACCAGTTCCCTGCTTTTAAATTAGCAATGTAAACAATTATTTGAGAATAAATTATATGGGTTTTCTGATTAACATCAAGAGTTTAAAGATCCATTTAATTCACACATATAAAATTTAAATCAAGTTAATGAAATTTCACATAGGTACTTACTTCTATTAATAGTTCTGTACAAGGGTGTATCCAGGATGTAAGCACCTTAGCATTTTGGCAAATTCTAGTTTTGCTTAGGCGGGACTTACAAATTTCGAGAAGTATAGTTTTCAACCTTAAGGAATTTTCCTGTAATCTTGCTCATAGTTGTAATTCATTATAAAAATCATTTTTATGTGTAATTATCATATCGGGAAACGTTTGGTTTAGGAGATATTCTGCTTCGTTCAAGTTTTGAAACACGCGATCAGAATAGTGAAATTCTAAGATTCGCAATATCTTTAAATCCAGTAAAGCTACAACCGATCTTTTATCACCAGCTGTAGTCAGCACTATCCCCGATATTTTGGTAATAAAATTAAGTAATTTGGTAAAGACTAATTAGCGATTTTAATTAAGACAAAATAATAAGCTTTTTATCTAAAAGAGATATCAATTTGAATTTTGTATCAGCAGATAGCCCTAATCAAGACGATTTCATACATATATGGGTTTTCATCAAAAGTTTAAGCATTTGTCCGGAAATTAAGTTTTTGTAAAATAGATTGTCACAGATTGTTGTGCACGCGCGTAAAAAGTTCTAGAACACTTAGGGATTTTACCCAAATTTGAATGTATCACTACGCGGAGTCTTAAACAGCTAAAACATTAAAATTAATTACTCTAAATTTCTCAAGAGACTGCCGTCGGACTTCTAGTGGATAAGTCCAGGTACTATCAAAGTTTAAACATTTTTAATAGTCGGGATCGTCAAATAAATTTCGTACTCTTTGAGCTACGCGGAGGAAAAAGATGTGATACAGTTGCTGACGTCACTGGTTCTCGTGGTTTCGATAAAAGAGCCGGTCTGTTCCTGCCTGGGGTCTGTTCCGGTCTGTCTGTTGCTGTCCGCGGTCTGTTCCTGTCTAGCACTATGTGAGTGAACCTGCGTCTGTTCGTAGTTCGCCATGCGGACTAGTTTGAACATGTGGAAACTTTCGTGTCGTGTTATATTGCAACTTCAATGACTGTTAAGAACTTTTAATTTTGCAAAAGGGGTTTCGGTCGGTTAGTTTTCTCTCCACAATCTGTAATTTTAGGAAAAGAGAGTTCGATATGCCTGCTCAACTGTAAATGCAATTTTGAACTTGTGACTTCGTGTCATAAACTTTAAATTTTTCCACCAGTGAACTTTTTTTCCGTTTTCATAATGGAACAGTGACAACCTTTCCTCCGATTTGTGGAGGTTAAACATATCTTGTGTCGTCGGAACATTTCGGCGCACACCGCAGCCTAGGTCCTTACATGGGACTGTAAGGCTCGCGTTTGATTAATTTCAAACGGTGGAGGAAAAATTTACCGACCTTTTGTGCAACGAGAAACTTTTGGAACTTCGGGGAATAACCGGCACGAGGGCAACTACCTCTTCATGCATTGTTCGACGACTACGACGCCGCCCGCTCCCTGAGGCCTGATGCAGCTCCCGATACCAGATGTGCGTCGCTTCGCCATGGTACATCGCGGGGGCATCACGACTTCACACCTGTGCCGTCTACCGTCCGGCCTCATAGCGGATCTACGAGACATGCCCGGGGGACTGACCACACCAACAGCTGTTTCCCGCGGCTCCGACAACGGCAGACCAACATGCTGCAGCTCATCAGGCAGCTTTCAACCAAGTTAAGTAAAAACTTTTTCCAACATTTCTTCGAGACCTTCAAGTGAATTTTTTTATAATACTGCCTCCATATATGCAACAGCATTTCATACAGTGCACTAAATTATTGCGTTGCAATCATTTCCTACTTACTGAGGCAGACTACTACAGTAAATTGTCTTTTATTTGTTCCGTGCGAACGTAACTTTTCAACTCTATTTCTTGTTTACTTTGTGCGCAAAGTGTTTACCTATCGCAGATGCGCCATATTTTCCCTTCTGTTTAACTTCAGTGCAAAGAGTCTAGTGATGTTAAATACATCGCACCACAGACATATTTTGGTAAAAATTTTCAAGTATTGGCTGTCTCATACCGTGTTCATCTTTGCTTTGTTTTGATGTCCAGTGCTTTTCGGGAATGAACATACATTGAGTGATTTTTCAGGTTAGACTTAAGTTTTTGATAATTTCCGTGGTTTTTTTTTATGTGCAGTTTGTTTAATATTATAACTTTAAGTATTTCTTTTCGTAAACATGGAATCAGTAATTAGGTGCCCGGCTACTAATATTCCTCTGGATAACAAACTAATTTTTAAGTGGCAACCTTTCGAATCTGACGAAGTCAAGGCATTAATACTATCCCTGGAAGAAAAACATACTGCACTATTAACAGTTGCCCATGTTCATTATTTCGGCTACTCCGAAATTAGTTCCTTCATTATTAAGGTCGGGTTTTGCTGCAGGAAGGCAAAGAATTTTTTAGAATCTAAATTCAACTCACTGTCAGATCATCTGCAATCTGCGGAAAAGTCTGCAAATGATGGCTACATTGTTAATTTCACAAAAATTTCTCCAGCGAATCAGTTGGAAAAACTTCTTGTTCCATTTAAACAGAAGATAGATGATCGTGATTGTTGGAATAGAAATTACATAAGTGGGTATTTAGATCAGCTAGTTCAATACAAGCAAAAGGTGGAAACACAATTTAGGGCTTTTTTAGAAGATGTACCTTCAAAAGTGGAGTTCGATGTCCTACAAACTATTAATGACATGGTCAGCCCTGTTCAACAAGACGTTCAGAAGCTGTATAATTTAGCCACTTCTTACATCCATGGATTGTTAGAATACCACATTGAAACAATTAACAAAGTACTGGCAGATTTTCAAATCTTTTCTGAGAAAGTAGTTCAAGCTAGGCTTGCCTATATAGAAGCCCACTCAAAGCCATTGGAAAACCAAACACACATGCATTACAGCCAATTCTCATTCAGATGACCAGGTGATTGTAAATAATGTTGTTGCTACACCTAGTACTGGAATTTTAGATAATGACACTGAAGGTAGTATTTCGAATCAATTTACAGCTGTTTTGGAGCAAAAGATACAAACAGCTGACCCAAGTACCATTGAGGATACTAAACACATTATTCATGCAGAAGGAGAGACTAGAGCAATTGTAGAATTGAAGAGAGGATGTTTACCTGGGGAAGTTCGCTGGATCCACCTGCTTATTGAAATAGGATATAAACTTAGTAGTAGCCCTTCAGATTTCCAGGAACTTTGTAATTCCCTTCAGGAGGCACCATCACGCTTTAAGACTTCATACATCCCAGAAGTAAATGCTTTTCAGCCTTTGTTGAGTACAACCTCAGGAACAGCTGATCCAGTGGTACACACCACACCTCCTCAGCCATTAGTTGTTAAAGAAACTGAACATGTTTTGCCCTCATTGCAACATATGGTAACTGAACAGATGATAGAAGACACAGCTGAACCTGCCATACCCACCCTACCCCAGCCCTCAGCTGAGCAAAACATGATACCCCCTGCAACTTCACTGACTGATGTTTGTTCTGATTCAGTACTTGACCTCCCAGATCAGCTGATTTCTAATACCCAGGCTGTAGATCCTATATTTGATGCTGTTTGTGCATATACCCCTACTAGCAATGTTTTTAAGAAGTCAAGAATAAGGAAGCCCACATATGTAGACAAATTGAATGGGCAATTACAGGCCAAAATGTTCCCTCAGAACATCAACAGTGATTTACTTTGTCACTCCCTTCCCAGGTGGGAACCTTGCACCATTAAGAAATTTGTTTTGGGTGCATTGCTTTTCCAGAACCTTTCACCTGAGATGAATGTTTGGATTTCAGGTACTTTTCACCTTCAATTGGGCTCACCCACCTTTGTAGATTTTTTCCCTAGTGAACCCTTTAGCCCGGCATTTCTTACACTCTTCCCCACAGTATGCCAGCACAGGAAAGTGGGTAGAAAGAAAGCAGATTTAGTGGTTAGTTATCAATGTTTTGGGAGGGGTACTAAAATGAAGAGTAGATTGAACCCCTTACCCCCAAACGATAAGAGCAGTATTTTGAAGACTGTTTGTTTTGGGAGGGGACCCAAGTTTAAATGCAACTTTAACCCTTTCCCACCAAATGAGAACTCACTATTTCAGGACAGGAGGAATGTCCTCAAACTCAAAATATTTTCCATTGATATACAGGGACCCACACAATTATTCAACCATGCTAGGCATAATATGTCAGTTGACATTTTTTCAGATTTTGCACTAATAGGTAACCAGATTTATAGTAATAAGACAGTTAATATTGCAAGAGATTTTGTTGGCTTCTTCCCTTTTCCCATTTTTCATATTTGTTTTGTTGACTTCTTCATGAAGCTCATGGTAATTTTTACGGTTATATGGGAGCTTGAACTTTTGCCCAACCTTGTTTTTTCTTTGGTTTACATCCAAATGTTATTTAGTAACCACCTACCTAGGGAAGTTATTTGCCAGGCTGGGTTTGATGTGATATTTGATACAGTAGAGATGAAGCTGAGAGATGCTGAGAGAGACTGTCAAGGAGGGGAAGTTGTTTGTGATAATGAAGGAGTAGATGTGCTTGTTGAGTAAGGGGTGGAGATATTACTTGTGTTTCTATGTTACAAAAAAGGGGGGGTTGGCTGGAAGAGAAGAAGTACCAATAAGGGGGGAATGCTACACTATTATTACCCCAGGACCAGGACATGAAGCTAGGACTTGCCTGCGATCCATTATTATTATTATTATTGGCATTCCTACCCATTCATATTATTATTATTATTATTACCCTTGGGCCAGGAAGCGAAGACTTACCTGCAGATCCCACAATATTATTATTGCCCCAAAATATTACTATTGCCCCACAATATTATTATGTCCATTATGACATTATAGGCATCGGCCCAGAGAGGAGATGACCTCATTTATATTTATTACATTGAAATAGGAACACGCAGGGCGACCTCATTTTGTGCGTGACCATAGAGGAGGTGCAGTAGGATAGTCAGGACTCTGTTCCTGTGTTGATTCAGTTCCGCAGGCGTAGCAGAGATCTAGGAATTTCCTGTTAAATGACATACCTGGTACATCTCATAGATGGGCGTGACACATTTCCCCATTCATTAAACTAAGTGTATGACTGACAGACCAGCATGACACCCGTGATAGTATGTAAGCATTATATTCCCCTATAGGTGCCACTGTCGTTGTTCATACACACATCATTAGGATTAAGGAAACATAGAACATATAGTACATCGACATACTCTAACGAGATTAGCGCTGACATAACTGAGTTGTTTACAGATAATGTACTTTCTGAGATGAGATTTCGAGGTTGATTTTAGTTTTGTTTTTCATTGTGGAAGATTGACCTGAGAACTTGTTTGTGTAGATATTTACCCTTGTGTTTTTTTAATAAGATGTAACATTGAGAGACTTGGATAAGGCAAGATGATTGTTCCTTGCGCCTTGAGAATTATTTGACGTTTATGATGATAGGAGGCATACGTATGCTCCATTACCCTTTGCAACCCAACATTAATTATAAATATATATATCCCTTCCACTATATATGATTTTGAATTTTATGCCCCTTACATAGTAAATGAGGATTATAGGAGGTAAAAGTATACTCCATACACTGTATTACACTAATCCATTACATTCATTAAGATATACACCTACATGGGATTACAAGTGGTACCCATTTATATTGTATAATGCGAGTTAATATTTCCCTATATTATTGTCACTATGAACCAGTGTACTGGTTCCTCGCAACTTTGTTGCCACTGACTACCCCGATTTAGTCGCAGCAGTGTACTGCTGCTTGGAAACTACGTTTCCTTATAATCTTTCCCTGACATATTTTTAGCATGGTTAAGTTTTATTTTGGGAACTACTCTCACTTCACACAGCAGTGTACTGCTGATTGGAAACTACGTTTCCTTATAATTTTTCCCCGACATCTTTTTAGGATGTTTACTATCATATTGGGGACAATATTTTGTAAATAACTACAATGCTTTATAATTATTGTTATTGTAATAACTCTGTTATACTGAGGTGATCCATTAACTTGGCAAGAACCAAGTACAATTTGTATTTCTTTACTTTAATTATAAGACTATTTCTTCACTTTTATAACATGATTCCTAATGCATTGTATATTTTGATGTAATCTTACTTACTATTTGTAACTACTTTCCTTTGCTAGGGAAGATGATTATTTACTATTTCATTTCCCAACAACTCGTTGGAACATTATTGTATTTACTAACCTACTTGTACATTTACTTTTGTATTTTCATTAAATTTTTCTCTTATGTACATGTTAGAGTTTAAGAACAGTTTGACCACCACTAATTCCCATTGTTTTTTCTGATTTGTATGTTCACAGACCAGCTAGCTGACCGAGTTCCCCAGGCCACTCCTGCTGCGACAGGAACCAGGGAAAATTGACATTTCTCGGCAGATCTAGCCTTAAGGCTTTTGCTTTGTATAATTTGTGAGCCTTACTGTCAGCTCCCGTTACAGGACTTGGGTTTTCACCCATTTTAGAGAGTTCTGTGATAAGTGTTTTAAAGGGAAAGTGGTAATTAAGGCCATAACAAAATAAAACAATGTTAAAACAAAGACGTTTAGAAAACGAAAGACTTTCCTACGTGGAATTTCATAATGCAATTATTTGTAAAACACTATAAATTCTTATTTCTATGTTTAAAATAGTACACATTGCTTCCTACTTTTCTGAAAACAAATTTGATATATCTTGTATTAATATTTTTTAATGTACATTTTATAATTTGTGTTTATAACCATTTATGTTTCTTATTTTGATAATTTGTCTGATATTTTGTGATTATTTGTGTTACACATGTTTATAATTTGTGATCATTTGATATTTCACATTTTAAATCTTTGCTATTTGGTCATAATTTGAATGACATTTAATAATTTTGCATTAATATTGATATTTTGAGAACGAATGAGTTTTTAAACCTTTTGTAATAATTTTGAGTGAAAAGGTTAAAGTTTTTGGTATTGTTAAAAGAATTTTTTGGAGTATGAATGGTGGAGAGAAAGAACCGAACCGACATGCGATAGTTCATTTTTTATGGGAATAGGTCATTTCTTTTGGGGATTTTAAATTTTTCTTTTCTTTTATTTTTTCAAGATGTTCAGTTAGTTTTCTTTGGAAAATAACTTCAATCTTCAGGGGGCATGTAAGCACCTTAGCATTTTGGCAAATTCTAGTTTTGCTTAGGCGGGACTTACAAATTTCGAGAAGTATAGTTTTCAACCTTAAGGAATTTTCCTGTAATCTTGCTCATAGTTGTAATTCATTATAAAAATCATTTTTATGTGTAATTATCATATCGGGAAACGTTTGGTTTAGGAGATATTCTGCTTCGTTCAAGTTTTGAAACACGCGATCAGAATAGTGAAATTCTAAGATTCGCAATATCTTTAAATCCAGTAAAGCTACAACCGATCTTTTATCACCAGCTGTAGTCAGCACTATCCCCGATATTTTGGTAATAAAATTAAGTAATTTGGTAAAGACTAATTAGCGATTTTAATTAAGACAAAATAATAAGCTTTTTATCTAAAAGAGATATCAATTTGAATTTTGTATCAGCAGATAGCCCTAATCAAGACGATTTCATACATATATGGGTTTTCATCAAAAGTTTAAGCATTTGTCCGGAAATTAAGTTTTTGTAAAATAGATTGTCACAGATTGTTGTGCACGCGCGTAAAAAGTTCTAGAACACTTAGGGATTTTACCCAAATTTGAATGTATCACTACGCGGAGTCTTAAACAGCTAAAACATTAAAATTAATTACTCTAAATTTCTCAAGAGACTGCCGTCGGACTTCTAGTGGATAAGTCCAGGTACTATCAAAGTTTAAACATTTTTAATAGTCGGGATCGTCAAATAAATTTCGTACTCTTTGAGCTACGCGGAGGAAAAAGATGTGATACAGTTGCTGACGTCACTGGTTCTCGTGGTTTCGATAAAAGAGCCGGTCTGTTCCTGCCTGGGGTCTGTTCCGGTCTGTCTGTTGCTGTCCGCGGTCTGTTCCTGTCTAGCACTATGTGAGTGAACCTGCGTCTGTTCGTAGTTCGCCATGCGGACTAGTTTGAACATGTGGAAACTTTCGTGTCGTGTTATATTGCAACTTCAATGACTGTTAAGAACTTTTAATTTTGCAAAAGGGGTTTCGGTCGGTTAGTTTTCTCTCCACAATCTGTAATTTTAGGAAAAGAGAGTTCGATATGCCTGCTCAACTGTAAATGCAATTTTGAACTTGTGACTTTGAAGAAAATAAAATTTTGGATTTTTCTAACAGTAAACTTGTGTGCTTTAGTAGTTTGCTCGAACCCTTTTCTAAATTTGTGGGTAACAAATTTAGTGGCGACCTAGGCATTCAGTTGAGTCATCCTGGCTACATGGTCAAGTTAAATCAAATCAAATTTAAGCAAGTATTACTGAGAACTGTGAGTCTATAAGAGTGTAAGTTAAGGCACTTAGGCGATACTTCAGCCCCGGTATGCGGCCTTTGTCCTTACAAGGATCAAAACTAGAGGGGGCCAAGATTTGAGCTAGGGGGGGGGGAACTCATATTGGTTTTGAGGAAGTTACAAAATGAAACTCAAACCTATTGAGCAAACAATTTTTATTATTAATTAATATAGTAATCCAACCATCTAATTTAAGGACCTACTATGTAGTAAATTAAGATCATAACTCAGTTATAGTTTATGTAAACATTAATCGTCTCATATTCTTAAAAAAATTTTCAGTAACTTTGTTTCTCAATATCTCACAGTGTTCTTTCACAAAATTTCGATGCACACATCAGGCACAATCCAGTCAATCTTTCCTCTCACAAAGTGTTCCTGAGCCAGTTCTTCACTCGTTGAATCGTACTGAAGGCAACTTAATTTTTCTTTTAGGGGGTGGGGGCAGCAGCCTCTTCCCATGCCCCTCGCTGGATGTGCCCATGGTTCTGTATTTATGTAAAATAACCTTTAACTGGCATAAAAACAAAGGAAAGATAGAGAAAGTAATTCTGTCATGCCTCACTTATTAAGGCAGGAGTGCCACAGTGAATACACTTTACATTCCCTCGATATATGCCTTAATCACTGATTAGAGGAGCATATATAGCAAGTGGACTAGATGTATATGTACTGTGACTAGGCTGTATAGAGTGTAGGAATAGGTGGTGTAAGACAATTGCTTGCTCGGGGTTGTAGCATAAAGCAATTGTCTTAAATGTGATCGTGTCTGGTACCTTAACAGATTCTGTTTAACGGTCTCCAATCCCTCGTAATTACTTCAAGGGATAAAGGTATGTTCTCAAAAACTCTAGACTTCCTGATAGATTCAAAGTTATATATTGTAAACTACCTTAGAATTTGTTAAATTCTAACCATTTTGCTACGAGACATGGGGAACGGGCATCTTAGAGGAATTGATACTGCAGCCTATATCCAAATACAGGGCAATTTAAATTATAAAAACTAACTAAACATAGAATGACAGCCTTAAATAGACCTTCAATGATAAAAAGTAGCCTTTAAACTCACCTAAATCATTGGAATCCTCAATAATCCAGCTTGTAAGCACTTAATTTTTGTTACGAGACATCATCATTTTACAATACTTTTCGATGCGGTAAAGAGAATTTATAATAATAATCAAACAGGAGAAACTAAATCTTGCATTAAATAACACACGATTAACAGTTTCCAACAGTTCAAAAATTAGAAAACACAAGTTATAAATCCAGTTAAACAAACCGGCAGTTTCAAACACTAATAACAATACATTTAAAGCATTTTTGATAGCAGCTGACATTATAACACAAATTTAAATTCTTCTTATACATCGTGTTGAAATTTTGAGCAGTTCTGTACACTTAATCAAGTCTGAAAGGACTTTGAAAAATTTATTGCGTCTAATTTTGCACATTGCCGGCTTACATAAATTATCACAGTCAAACCAATCAAAGTCAGGGAATAAGAACACTTGTAAGAGTTATAATAGAGATCACTATACAGTGACGAAAGTAGTTTTTCAAAATAGGCATTACTTTATTAGTGATTTAATAAAATAGTACCTAGTTTTTTCAGCATGACGGGAACGTGAAGGAGAGGGATATTTTGAAAATGGTATCAAAAACCAAACAGGGCATCTAGAAACAAGATAGAGGTAGTTTAAGAAAGCGGAGCAGCTGTAGAAATTTCTGATACAGGTCTCTAAACCCAAAAAATAGTATTTCCATAAAAAGTAAAAATCAGGGGAAACCCCCCTCCTCCTCCAAAAGAGTAGGGATGCACGAAAACATATTTCAAGTTATTACAGCCAAACAATTGTACTTATAACAAAAGTCGAAGAGGAGTAAATTAATTGTTATGCTTATTTCTAAATAATATGAATTTCTGATAGTCCTACGGGACGTTTCTTCTATGCACTATATTCTGGGTGTCATGTGACTGGGAGTTCCTTGGGCATTCCCGGCAGTCAAATGTGGATTTTGGTGTGGAGCGGTTCTGCTGTCTATCTAAGGCTGGCATTACACCGTGAAAGATCTTTCTCAAAGATCTCTGATAAAAGATATTTTATAAAATATTTTACAGTGTAATGGGGCATATTTTATAAAAGATTTCTTTTATAAAATGTAAGACGTTGGCATTACATTTTATAAAAGATTTCACCACCCTGCAAACACAAACAAAGAAAATGGCGTAAGGGACATTACCAAAGTTGGTTATGACTGTCGAATACACGAAAATCTTTATTTCTGAGTATGGACAGAAGGAAATGTTGTAAACTCAGAAACATATAGACTATAAGATTAGGAATAAAAAGGTGAACAGTTACGAAAAGTTAATGAGTGCTATGATAGAAGGCTGTACTGTAGAAGACGTAAAAAGAGAATATTAATGTGTTAAGAAACTAGTATTTGACAGGTTTCTGGAATAATAACAGAAGTAATGCGCAGACCAATGCGTGTGCTATATTGCAGAATGGTGTAGATCCGTCACCATCAATCGAGTACAACCCATGGCACATACACCGTAAAAATAAACGCCCAATAGTAGCCTATATATGGGGAAATAATTCTGATGTAGAAATTTATGAAAATATTGCGGTAAGAATTTATTGGACGTATACTTCAACATCAACCATAATTTTTATCATTTGGCATGTCCTCACATTGCAACTATTTCACTAAACTTTGATGAACTCCTATCATATCAAGTCTTGTAATCCACGGTCTAACCTAAATATGTTTACTTCTCTTCTTTATCTTCAATAAAATGCATATTGTGACAGTTGCACTAACTGGGTCTGCAAAAGCTTACAAGTTTACTCCATTCATTTCAGAGAACTATGACGAAAAATTTTATATAGTGTAATGGGACTGAAAAAATATCATAAAATATCTTTGATAAAATAAATATGATAAAATGTTTTATAAAAGATCTTGACAAAGAACTTTTACAGTGTAATGCTGCTGCTAGCCGGCCTTGTAAATAGTTCCATTACTGCCATGCTTTCCGGCAGCCATCCTAGGTTCCCTTGGTGAAGTAGTACAGTTTCAAATAGCCATTATGTCTCAAAATTGTTTCGGGCGGTCTCGCTTCATAACTTGCTTTCTTTTGTGAAAATATTGTCTGATCGATCTTTATCAGCTGTAATGTGAAACTTTAAATTTTGGAAGAATATATCGATGTGTTAAAACTGAACAGTGCTTCTGTTGTCGTAGCTACTAACATACCTTTCCTTTCCCGAGGTTAATTGTGGAGAGGTGGCGGCCGTTACCACATTGCAGTTGATCTATCCAAGGGATTTTTCAAGGTCTAAAAATAAAATTTTGAAACCAGATAAAAACTGTAGCTTTGTGTAAAGAACATTTACAAAAATTAAATGGGGTAAGGGAGTGAGCGGTTGGGATTTGTAAACAGAATGTTTCTCTGTGTTTTTAAGTATACATTTGCAGTGTTCCATCAAAATCTGATAAAAATGGTAGGTATCTATAAAGAACAATGGAAATTAGTAGGGATGGGGGTAGAAGGGAAGAGGGGTTGGGCTTCTGCAACCTAATTTAAGCACAATTGTTATGTATTTTTTAAAGTATATGTGTGCAAATTTTCTTCAGAATCAGATAGAAACTGTGCTTTGTGTAGATTAAAGGGGTGGAAAGGGGGAGAGAGATTTGCCTTCTCTAAACCAAATGCAGATAGTATTTTTCTTTTTGTTTTGAAGTATACATGTGCATAATTCCTACAAAATCAGGTAGAAACGGTAGCTTTATATAATGAACATTGACAGTAATTAAACGGGTAGAAAGGGGAATAGGGTTTTTGTTTTGTCAAAGTAATGTGAGTAGTATGTTTTCTGTTTCTATTTGCTTTAAAGTATACACAAGCGAAGTTCCACCGAAATCGGATTAAAATGTGAGTTTGTACTAACATTAATTGATGTAAAAGGGGAGCTAAGGTAGTTCTTTTTTATTTTTTGGTCAGAAATCTTCTCCATAAAAAAATACATCTATGTGCCGACTTTCATTAAGACCGGTCAAATGGTGTCAACTGTAGATTTTCAAAAAGAAAATTGACAAAAGTCAAGGGGCGGAAACGGGGGAAAAGGTTCAGATTTTGCAAACCAAAATCTGACATTATTTTTCTCTTTGTTTTACAGTAAAAGTTTCCTAAGTTCTATGAGAAACTGGATAAAAACTGTGGGTTTGTATAAAAATTAAACGGTTGAGTGGGGGTTGTTTTATGATTTTTTTTGGTCAGATACCTTCCTCGTGAAAAAATACATATAAGCTCTAACTTTCATGGTAATAGGTCAAACGGCGTTGACTGTAGCTTATTATATAAAAGCATTGACAAAAATTAAGGGGTTGGTAGGAGGGAGAGGGGTTGAGCTTTGGTAGACCAAATGTTGAAAAGATTTTTTCTGGTTTGTTTGAAAGTATACATTGCCAAAGTTCAATCAAAATCAGATTTGAAATATAGGTTTCTATAAAATTAAGGGGTGTAAAGGGGGAGATGGGGTGTTATTGATTTTTTTGGGTCAGAAACCTTTTTCATGAAAAATTACATGTATATGTCAACTTTAATGGAGATCAGTTAAATGGTGTCGATTTTAGCTTTGTATAAAGAACATTGGCAAAAATTAAGGGGTTGATAGGGGAAAGGGGTTCGGTTTTTTTTCAAACCAAATGTTGACAGCATTATTCTCTTTATTTTTGATTATACATGTCCAAAGTTCCATTGAAATCAGATAAAAAATGTGGGTTTGTATAAGTAATTAAGGGGTGTAAAGTAGCGAGATAGAAGAATACTCTATAAACTATATAAGAATCAAGTGGCTATAATAAAAGTAGAGAATCACGAGAGACATGCATCAGTTAAAAAGGGTGTGAGACAAGGCTTGTAGTCTATCCCCGTTAATATTCAACTCGTATGTAGAAGAAGCAATGAAAAAAGTCAAAGAAAAATTTCCATGTGGCATAAGTTTTCAGGGAGAAAAAATTAGTATGCTCCGATTTGCTGATGACATTGTCTTGTTAGCAGAGAGGGCTGAGGATATTGAGAAGTACTGAATGGCATGAACAAAATACTGAAGGAAGATTTTGGACTGAATATAATCAAAGCAACACAAAAGTGATGAAATGTAGCAGAAATGATACCAATACTAGTAGATTAAATATAAAAATAGGATCGGATGCAATAGGAGAAGTAAGTGATTTCTGTTACTTGGGAAGTAAATTTAAAACCTATGGACAGGAATGATGTTAAAAGCAAGAATAGCACTTGCGAAAAGAGCCTTCAGGAAAAAGAGAAACGTTTTAGTTTCAAATATTGATCTAGGAATTAGAAATAACTTTTTAAAACTCTTTGTGTGGAGCACAGCACTTTATGGTAGCGAAACATGGACTTTAGGAATACCGGAAATAAATAAAATTGAAGCATTTGAAATGTGGTGCTACAGAAGAATGCTGAAAATTAAGTGGACAGACAAAGTAAGAAATGAACAAGTTTTGGAAATGGTGGGTGAGAAAAGAAGTTTGTGGAAGAAGCTTACGGAAAGAAGAGACAGGCTGGTAGGTCATATTTTGTGACATGCTGGATTGGTTAATTTGTTAGTGGAGGGAACTGTTGAAGGTAAGAACTGTAGAGGACGACAGAGATTAGAATATATGAAACAGATAATTGAGGACGTGGGCTGTAAGGGGAATGAAGAAATGAAGAGGTTAGCACAGGATAGGAAAGGATGGAGGATTGCATCAAACCAGTCGAAAGATTGACGACAGCAAAAAAAGGGAGAGAGGGGTGTATTTTTTTATTTGTTTGGGTCAGTAACCTTTTTCATGAAAAATTACATGTATATGCCGACTTTAATGGAGATCAGTTAAGTGGTGTCGACTTTAGCTTTGTATAAAGAACATTGGCAAAAATTAGGGGTGGATAGGGGGAGAGGGGTTCATTATTTTTCAAACCAAAAGTTGACAGTATTTTTCTGTTTATTTTTTACTATACATTTTCAAAGTTCCATCAAAATGGATCTTTAATGTGGGTTTGTATAAAATTTAAGGGGTGTAAAGGGGTAGAAGGGGTGGTTTCTCAATGAAATTCACATGGGACCACTTTGGAGGTATACTCTATCCACTATAAAAATTTCATTTAAATCGGTTCAAAATTGGCGAATATATCGCTGAACATACATATATATATATATAAAAAAAAAAAAATTCAGTCGAATTGAGAACCTCCTCCTTTTTTGTAGTCGGATAAAAATATAAAAACAGTAATAATGGTGAACTATAGCAGTATAATGAACACAGTAATCGAATTTGCGAACTTAATAGAGATACACGAACCAAAAGTAATAATTGGGGCAGAGAGTTGGTTAAAAGAAGACGTACTAGACAGTGTACCGCAGAGATAGAGGAGCAATTGGTGGAGGAGTTTTCATACTAGTTAGGAAAAACTACCACAGTTCACTGGCGTTCATAGATAAAGACCATGAGTTACTTGGGTTCGATTTCTGGGATAATAAAAAAGAAAAAACTCGGAGTGTTGGCTGTTTACCGCAGTGGAAGAATGACAGATGAAGTTGAGGCTCTTGGGGAGAAATTAAATTCATACTCAAATTTCAGAGGTGAGAATAGAATGATCATCATTGGTGGAGATTTAAATTTACCAGGTGTAAACTGGGAAGGATAATTAAAACAAGGGAACAAAGATTTACAAATATCTTAATAAAGGAAGGAGGAACACAAGTGGTTGAGCAACACACTAGGGGTAAAATATTTTGGATATATTTCTAATTAAGCCCGACGAAAACTTTGTGGGGTGTCATGTAACTAAAGGAATAAGTGATCGTGACACAATTCTGATGGATAGTAGAGGGTTCAGTAAGCCAGCAGCAAAAATTGAAGGTGGCACAGCAATAATTGAAAAAGGCACAGGTTTCAAATGTGAAGAGATATTTCAAAAAACAATTCAGCTAGTGGAAGGAAGGCTCAAGTACAGTAGAGTCAAGGTGTCAAGGGTTCAAGGAGATAATAACAAAGGGGGAAGAAGAATTTATTCCAAGACAGAAAATAAAGAGAAGTAGAGAATCTGTGTACTATAATAGGGAAGTGAGGAGGTTAAAGAGATTGGTAAAAAGAGAACATAACAGAGTTAAGAGACAGCAGGGTAGTAGGGAATATTTAAAACAACTAAACAAGGACTTAATAACAGCAAAGAAAGTGGCTAAAGATGGGTTTATGAAGAGTATTTGGGTGCAGCAGGACCATGACTGATGCATCTAGAAATTTCTATGGCTATATCAGGAAACTGAGGGGAAGGGAGGGTGTTGATACGAGCTTATAGATATGGATGGAGAAGAAGTTACTGAGGATTTGAAAAAAGCAGAGATTTTAAGT
>JARYHS010013630.1:57751322-57773816 GCA_031002005.1 Vandiemenella viatica
GCTTATTAGATACACAAATAAAAAACAAAAACTTGAAATGTAAATATCTTGGCCTTACATTTGATAACAAGCTTAACTGGGCGGTAAACATTGGACAGGTAATAGGAAAAGGTTTCAATATTCTGCACTTGTTGGAGAGAGTGATGAGGGGATGGAGGAGAGGGGTAAAGGAATTGAGTTATAAAACTTTGGTCAGACCATTGCTCAAATATGGTAGTGTAGTATGGGACCCACATTTTGTGTATCAAATACAGGAGTAGGAGAGGGAGCAAAAAAGGGCTGCTAGATTTGTTTCTGGAAATTATCACAGAATGCAATCAGTAACAGATATGATAAATCAGCTGGAATGGGACTCATTGCAAGACAGGAGGAGGATGAAGAGGGTCATGGGAGTGTACAAGTCATATACTGGTGATGAAGCATGGAAAGATATTTGTGTAGATATGAAAAACAGTGCATGGAAGGGAAAAGATTACTATGACTACAAGCTGGCACTCGATTTCAGGGACAAGGGTGTGGGAAGATTATCTTTTTTAGGTTAGGGTATCAGTGATTACAATAAGTTACCATAGGAAATGATGAATAATTTACCGAAAACGTTGAAAGAATTTAAAGTTAAAATGTGTAGAGGGCAAATGAAGGTGGGTGCAGGAATGGGGGATGCTGACTGTGTAGGGAAATTGTCACCGGAGTATGTGCTCCATATCAATTAAATTAATTTAAGATGTTCTCTGACTCTCAAACTGTTGGTAAATGCTTCTAAAATGATTTGCTGTTGGTTTTAGTGTTTTAAGGCCCTTTAAACTTTTTTGGAAGGTAAACTGACATAAGTAAAGTTATGTGATGGAGGGACTTACCCATGGAGAAAGGAAGATAGTGGAGACAACACAAGGGACCTTTACCATGCACTGGAGTAAAGCCGGGTAGAGAGTAGTGAGGTGGGGAGGTCGCCATATTGGTCGGCCATAGAAGCACATGGAATAGGCACAAAAACATCAAGGGAATCATATGACAACTGCGGCACAGCAATTTGATAATGGATTATTATGTAACTCTATGAGACAGATCAAAAATGAAGAATAAGTTTTTTTGATATCATGCTTATTTCCCGAGATATACCGTCTCAAAAGAGAGGTGTTTTGTGTTGAAATTTCCCCAATGTCAAATTTATGATAGATTCTTATGTAACTCGATGAGGCAAAATGAAAATAAAGAATAAATTTTTCGATATTTCACATAATTCTCAAGATATATTGTCTCTGAATTGTGGTTCGCTTGTGATGCGGACTGGATCAAAAACTAATTTTGCTGCACATGCAGATTGAGTGGGTTTTTTTTACTAATTTTTGTGGTTAGGTTGAAGTGAGGTGTGGACCAGAATAAAAACGTCATCAAAGGCAAAAGGAACTATGCCTGTAACTAATTTTTGATAGTTGATATCTTGAGAAGTAAGGGTGATATCAAAAAAATTTACTCTTGATTTTTGATTAGTCTAATCGATTTGCATGAGAATCCATCATCAAATAGCACCACTGTGGTCATGACAGTGCCGCTCACCTCAACACACAAAATTCAATTTAAACTACATTTCTAGCTACAACAACATTGGCAATATCAGGATTCCTAGTTCACATAGCATAAATTATCACAACTAATTTCAACATATACCTTCAGTATAAACATGAAGTAACACATGTGCAATAATAAATTATCATAATTAATTTCATCGTATACTTTCAGTGTAAACTGAAACTGGACTAAAGCATGCAGAATACCATATTCACTATGTCACGATGTAAACTTGAACCGCTTAAATTAGTCTTTGAACACTTGTTTAAAATAAGGCTAACTTTTCAGGCGCAAAGTATTAACGTATGTTGATTGTCTACACTACACCAACAAACATTTGAGAATGACATCATTCTGTTGAGAGCAATGAATAAATTTATAGCGATAGGCCCTAATGTTGCAGTTACCTATCAGACACTTCAAGAACAATAATTACAATGTGACTTACTTATGAAATGTTATTCCAGGTTGTTTCCTATCTTGTCTGTTTGTGCAACCGTATGCAACACAACGTGGCATTATAGAAAACCTTAGAACATTAAAAAATGAAGTATTCTCAGTAGAGACACAGTGCAAACAGCCCAATGTTTTAGGGTTATTACTGTGGCCACCGTGCATGCACAGTAGGAGATGAATTTTTATATGAGGTTACACAGATTTAGCGTTATTTCGTCTTCACTATCTTCCTTCCTCCACGGTCAGACCTAGAGCCTTCATCTGTGGTGAGTGACGGTTTCACGTTTTTCTCTCCTTTCTTATTTTCACTGCCTAGAAACATTTCCATTGTCACTAATGTTTATTGAAATAATTTATAACAATAAACAAAGGCCTATTTGTTTCAGATTATGCTTGTCCTGCATGCTTCGCTGGGAAAATGGAAATTATTAGCTGTGCTAGTGTTAATGCAGATGACAGTGATACAAATACTGGTAATAACATAATAGTTCCAGAGAGTGCACACAGTTTTACAAAGTGTGTAACTGTAGACAAAGAATTTTATCATTATGATGATCCATACTTTGAAATGGAAGATGAGAATAATGAAACAATCACAAAAATAAAATCTCCATACTTTGAAGTAAAAGCCAATGAAACCATCATAATGGAGTATTCAGCTTTCAGTAGTTATAATGATGGCCCAGCATTTTTGGATAGCACAGTGCAGAGTTTCTCAAATAATGAAAATTGCAAAACATCTAATAAAGATACTCCAGTATCTGAAGAAAAATCATTGCAGATGGATAGGTTAAAAACGTCAAGTGAATTAAGCAAAATGATAAACAATACTCATTGCAGTTCTGAATTGGTAGAAAAAAATCAAACCACTTTACAAAGACGATATGCAGGTAGAAATAAAAATTATTTTCATTTCCGTGTTAAGAATGATGATAAGATGCATCAGAAAGTATTGAGAAAAAAATCTTGTAGGAAATCAAAATTTAAAACAAATGCATCTAAACTAAACAAATTTCTGGTTTGTAATATGTGTGGAAAATCTTTTGCTACAAGACCTGGTTTATACTTACATTGTCGTAAACATAAGGATGGATACCAATTTGAATGTGACACTTGTTCTAGAAAATTTATGGACAAACAAACGTTAAAAGAACACCTTCAAACACATATGGAAGTTAAACCTTTTCTTTGTCAGACTTGTGGTAAACATTTTAGTAGAAATTCTAGGCTCAAGAAACATTTAATGAAACATAATTTAACAAAAGTAAAACCGAAGCCATATTATACATGCAGTCACTGTCAAGAAGTATTTTGTAATGAAGCTAATGCCCTGAACCATGCTAAAGAAGGTCATGAGAAGGTTAATGAGCTGCATTTTATCCATGGACTGATTGACAAAGTTTTTTTGTGTGAATACTGTGAGAATTGTTTTTCAACACATGAGGCACTTAATTGTCATAGAAGCAAACATGTTGGACTACAAATATTCTCTTGTTCAACCTGTAAATCATCTTTTCCCACATTTTCACGTTTGCAGACTCACAAAATTATGCATACAGCAAAATTTGATATGAATGATACCAGTACTGGATTTGATGTACCTAAATACTATGCTTGCCATGATTGTGATAAATCCTACTTGCATTGGACAAACCTGTCTGTTCACTGGAAACTACAACATGCAAAGATAAAATACATGTATCACTGTAAGGTAAATATTTACACTGAAGTTAATATAAGTTACAAGCAATTTGATTACATTTTAAGGAAGTATGGAGAAAGTAAATAAATAAACACTTATCAAAGCTGAGAGACACAAAAAATTGATGATGAGGCTTCGATGGATATTGGTAGAGCAACAAGAAGTACCAGTGTTACATGGGAAAGAGAATATGACCTTGGCCCTGGGTTGTCACTTGATTCGAGGTATAAAGCAGTGAAAAAATTGTCTGTTGTAGCTAAGTGAATTGCGGAATTAAATAAATTATCAAGAGAACAAAAACACTGAAAAAATTTATTATGAAATTTGTAAAGGATACATGTATGAATAAAGAAAATGAACTGGAATAATATCAGATAAAAAAAAAAAAGAAATAGGAAAATAGATGTGAAGACAAATTGTCATTAGATCTCATGCTCCATTGCATTTAAACTGAAATAAAATTTTAAAAAAATGAATAAAAATTAAAAACGTGTTTTGAGTGACACGCCAGTCATGTGAGAACTAAACTAAAACACATGCTACACTCTTTGTGAATGCTGTACCTTTCTTGTTATATTTTGTTGTTACAGCCTACCTGCCTCAGCTTTGGCAAGTGTATGTTTATTTTCTCTGTCCTTTCCCTATTAATTTTGTGTTGTCGCATTTTTACGTGACCCATTATGATATGATATTAATTGTAAGTTATTTTGGCTAGACAATTTTAAGTGAATTACTAAAATTTTTGCCTAATTGTTTCAAATGATACTTAAAAGTCATCTACTGTTCCTCTGGAAATCATTTATTACTCTTTCACGTTATTTACTTTAAATATTTTGTAATTAAGTTTCAAGAATCTGGCACAAGTTTTTTTTTTCCCACAAGTTTTAACAATGAGGGAATTTTTCTCCTCATATTATTAAAATAATACTCGGTAACACTCAGATGGTCCATAACGCCCGTTACTATACTGGTGGTGCCAAACAATCTTTTCGATGAGACTTTCTGGAAGCCAACTTTAATCAAAGGCAGTACTCCTTCTAAATAATACCCCTGCATGAGAGGTATAGTATTTCTGAGGCTTATCTTTATGGTCCAGGTTATCATGATTAGTCTTTACTTCTGCTATAGCTTCATCTTTGGCCTGTTCATCTTTAACTCGACTCAAGGTATGTTTAACTTCAGTCTCCGATGATACTCCTTTGAGATAAGCAATCCTAGCTTCAGTCTGTGGCTCTAGGCATCTTTTTTCTGAATCAAGACCTAACAGTAAACATGTCTACAACTTGATTTTGACTAACAGGCCGCATGTATGAATTGTATTACTGCAAAACTAAGGCCCAACGGGTTAACCGACTGTGGAACTATTTACACTTTAACGGAAATGAAAGAACATTATGATCAGTAAACACAACAATCTTTCTGCCTAAAAGTAGATACATAACTGGTTAAATGCCATACAATACATAAGGCCTCCTGCTCAGTAATTGTGTATCTAGTTTCAGCTGGTTACAATTTCCTACTAGCAAAACCAATAGCCATAGAGTCACTTTCCCATTACTTTCCACCTGCTGGATGACATGTACACCTACACCATAATCTGAGCTATCTTTGATGAGGCAAAAAAATCTAGATTCCAATCTGGATAATACAGGATATTTTCCAACATAATTCATCTTTGATTTTCTGTAAGTCTCTTTAACATTCTTTGGACCACACCACTTTGAATTATGTTGTTACAAACTTATTAAAAGCTGGGCTATTTAAAGCTTGCCCCTGAAGAAACTTCCTATAATATTTGCACAATCCAAAGAAACTCTTTAGTTGTTTCCTGTATCTAGGTTGGCTTTAATCTTATCATTACAAGGCAAGATTCCCTGAGGCATAATACGATGGCCCAAAAATTCAACCTCCCTTTCCAAAAATGCACAATTTTTTCAACATGAGAGTCATACCACTCTTTTTCAGTGTTTTCAAATATTTCCAAAGTAGCCCCAATGTTCTTTAAACATCTCTGACATTAAAAGAATATCATCTACATATATCTCTACCTGCTCTTGCAGTTCTTTTCCTAACACACTATGCAGAGCACGAATAAATAAAGCCTCCGAAATGTATAAACCAAATGGAAAAACTCTAAAATTATAACAACAGCCATCGAATAGAAAGGCAGTATACATATGTGATTCACTGAACTTGGGACTTGCCAAGTCAGATCAATAGAAGAGATGTATCTTTTACCTTTAAATCTGTGTAATAACTCACTGATAGGTGGAGAGTGATCCCAGTCCGTAACTAGATGTTTGTTTAAGTGTGTGCATCTAACACTAGTCCCACAGAATTGTCTGTTTTAATAACAACTTCATGAGAATTGTTGTAGGGGCAGTGGCGTAGTAGCTAGGTCAACAAGGGCCCCAGGGCAAAAAATTTATTTTGGGCCCTCAGGCCAGACGGGCGACCTTTTTTTTGCTTTGTGTGCTGGTAGGGGCCCCCTTAACTGAAGATGGGGGCCCTTGAATTGTTCTTTAGGGGCCCCTGAGCAGTGGTTGGGGCCCCCCTTAGCAGCGAGGGACCTTAGTGAGGGGCTCCTGTGTTCTCAGGGGCCCCTTAGACGACGGTAGAGCTAAAAAAAAAGGTCACCAGTTTGCCGTGAAGGCTCGTGGGCCCTCTAAACTGCGGTTGAGGGCCCCTAGAGGTGCGCTTAGGGGCCCCTTGAGGTATGCTTTGGGGCCCCCTGAGCGTGAGGGCCCCGGTGCACTGCACCGCCTAGCCCCATAGTAGCTACGCCCCCCCCGCGTAGGGGCTCCTTGACTTCTGTATAACCCGTCACTCCAACATTCGATTTATTTCTTTATTTATTTCATCTCTCTTGGTTAAAAGGGTTGGATAAGGTTTAATAAAGAAAGGCCATTCAGATTTTACAGTAAGCTTACATTCATAATGTTTTATCAAACCTGGCTTCTCAGAGAAGACATCCCTATATTCCTCAATCAGACATTTCATTTTCTCCTGTTCATCTGATGGCAATCTCTTCGTATTATTGGAATAATTCAAAAACTTTTCATTGACTGTTTCCTGACTAGCAATCAGTCCATTATTTTCATTACTCTGCCTTAGCACATTCATACAAATTTGTGGTAACATTTTCTCATGAACTCTAGCTACACAGGCATTCTTATATTTAACTTTCATAAGGGCTACTTCTTGGATCTTTTTCCAAATAGTCTTTTCAAAATTAACTTCATATTTTCCACTATCAAATTTGATCTGCAAGTTACCTTCCCCACAGCCTACAACAGCTTTGCTTTTGTAAACCAATCCATCCCTAGAATTCAATTAATATTCAATTTAGGAAGTGTTTTCAAACCTAGTGTAACATTAGGTCAGGTAATAGAGGATATAGGTTCACTTTGTAGGAGTTTCACTAAGGACGACGGAGTAGTGATAGTAGGAGGTGCGAGAAATAGTATTGATAGAAACGCAAGTTATAGTATAGAGAGTGACCTGAGGAAGGTGGTGAAGGAGGCAAAGCATACCAGGGTGGAGCTCATGCAGGTCCTAAGTCGCCATGACTGGCCACAATTGAACTATGCTGTGAGGCGGGTTAATGTGGAAATGGAAGTGCTACTTGGGGAAGACATTAGTTCTGTGTTAGGGGTTGTGCCTGTGAACACCATTGGTAGGTTGGGATTCACTAGCCATGGCCTACACCTAAATAAAAGGGGGACGGGAGTACTTTCTGAGTTGTTAGCTAAAGCAGGGAGGGAGCACATTTCCAGTGATGATGAGGTCAGGACTGTGCCTTTTTGAGGTTAGGGGCTGCTGATGAAGGGACAAAACTAGATTATGAAAGCGATATTGATTGCAGATTCATGATGGGAAAAGTCACGGATGTTAAACAAATAGATGAAGTGGCTGAAACAATAACTGACTGGCATAAAACTGGGACAGAGGAGATAAATGCTGAAAATGTAAAGCCAGTAGTAAGGGTGTTAATGGTAAACTGTAGAAGTATAATGAACAAAGTAATCGAATTTGCAAACTTAATAGAGATACACGAAACAAAAGTAATAATTGGTGTAAAGAGTTGGTTAAAAGAAGAAGTACTAGACAGTGAGGATTTTCCTGATGGTTACAGAGTGTACCGCAGAGATAGAGGAGCAATTGGTGGAGGAGTTTTCATACTAGTTAGCAAAAACTACCACAGTTCACTGGCATTCATAGATCAAGACCATGAGTTACTTGGGGTAGATTTCTGGGGTAATAAAAAAGAAAAAATCAGACTGTTGGCCGTTTACCGCAGTGGAAGAATGACAGAAGAGGATGAGGCTCTTGGGGAGAAATTAAATTCATACTCAGATTTCAGAGGTGAGAATATAATGATCATCATTGGTGGATATTTAAATTTACCAGGTGTAAACTGGGAAGGATAAATAACACAAGGGAACAAAGATTTACAAATATCTTATTAAAGGAAGGAGGATTTACACAAGTGGTTGAGCAACACACTAGGGAATAATATATTTTGGATATATTTCTAATTAAGCCCGATGAAAACTTTGTGGGGTGTCATGTAACTGAAGGAATAAGTGATCGTGACACAATTGTGATGGATAGTAGAGGGTTCAGTAAGCCAGCAGCAAAAATTGAAGGTGGAAATAGGTACAATTATAAAAAGGCACAGGTTTCAAATTTGAAGAGATATTTCAGAGAACAATTCAGCAAGTGGAAGGAAGGCTCAAGTACAGTAGAGTCAAGGTGGCAAGAGTTCAAGGAGATAATAAGAAAGGGGAAGAAGGATTTATTCCAAGACAGAAAATAAAAAGAAGTAGAGAACCAATGTACCATAATAGGGATGTGCAGAGATTAACATAACAGAGTTAAGAGACAGCAGGGTAGTAGGGAATATTTAAAACAACTAAACAAGGACTTAATAACAGCAAAGAAAGTGGCTAAAAATGGGTTTATGAAGAGTATTGTCAGTGCAGCAGGGCCATTGACAGGTGAATCTAGAAATTTCTATGGCTATATCAGGAAACTGTGGGGAAGGGAGGGTGTTGAGATGCGCTTATAGAGAAGGATGGAGAAGAAGTTTCTGAGGATTTGAAAAAAGCAGAGATTTTAAGTAACTGCTTTAGTGAAAGCATTAGGGACAATGAATCAGAAACGGGATGGTCTAATTCGGAGAACAAGTTTAACAACACAATTAGAAATTAAGATAATAAAAAAATTGAAATTCATCCTGAGGAAATCATGAAGGAAATAAGAAAACTGATAAAACATAAAGGGACTGGTGTAGATAATATTACTACAGATATCTTAAAGATAGCTGGATGTGACATTGTACATTATATTGAAATTTTATTTAAATTGAGTCTGGATATTTGCTGCTTACCACAAGAATAAAAAAGTGTGATAGTAGTACTGGTACATAAAGAGGGGATGAGAAATAGAGTGGAAAATTACAGGCCAAACAATTTGAAATCAGTAATAGGTAATTTAATGGAAAGATTGAAATGAAACCACATCAGAAATATATGTGAGGAACGTAAGTGGTAAGTAGGCAACTTGGGTTCAGGCAAGGATATTCATGAGAAACTCAGTTGGTGGTATATATACAAGATATTTCAGATGAAATGGACAAGGGGGGGGGGGCAAATTGATAATGCAAAACTAGATCTGTCAAAGTCACTTGACAGATTGAGCCATAAAATGGTAGTAAATAAGGTAAAAACTATTGGAGTTGATGAGAAATTGATTTGCTGAGTAGAAGAATTTTTAAAAGATATAAAACAGAAAGTTAGGGTAGGAAATGCAGTATCAAAAGATGTGGAAGTAAAAATGGAAGTGCCACAGGGTTGCATATCGGCACCATTGCTATTCATTATCATTAATGAATAATTGTATTGATTGTTTACTATCTGAAATTAGATTGTTTGCAGAAGACATAATGCTATTTAAAAGAATCAAAATGATAGAGGATTGTAAACAGTTGCAGGGTGATCTGGACAGAATATCTAGTTGGGTTGGTAAACATGGGTTGAAGATAAATGCAATGAAGAGACAGCTTATTAGATACACAAATAAAAAACAAAAACTTGAAATGTAAATATCTTGGCATTACATTTGATATAAAGCTTAACTGGGTAGGACAAATTGGACAGGTGGTTGGAAAAGGTTTCAAAATTCTGCACTTGTTGGAGAGAGTGATGAGGGGATGTACGAGAGAAGAAAAGGAATAGGGTTACAAAACTTTGGTCAGACCATTGCTCGAATATGGTAAAGTTGTATGGGACCCTCATTTTGTGTATCAAATACAGGAATTGGAGAGGGTGCCAAAAAGGGCTGTTAGTTTTGTTTCTGGAAGTTATCGCAGAATGCAATCAGTGACGGATATGATAAAGGAGCTGGAATGGGATTCATTGCAAGACAGGAGGAGGATGAGTAGGGTCATGGGAGTGTACAGTGCGTATACTGGTGATGAAGCATGGAAAGATATTGGAGTAGGTATGAAAAGTAGTGCATGGAAGGGAAAAGATGACCATGACCACAAGCTGGTACTCGATTTCAGGCACAAGGTTGTGGGAAGATTCTCTTTTTTAGGTATGGGTGTCAGGGATTGTAATTAGTTACCAAGAGAAATGACGAATAATTTACCGAAAGAATTTAAAGATAAAATTTGTAGATGGCAAATGTAGGTGGGTGCAGGTTAGGGGGAAGATGGGGGTGTAGGGAAATTGCCACTGGAGCCTGTGCTCCATTGCCATTAAATTAAACATACGTGGCTATTTCTACATCCACTGCCCACATACTCCCTTCCATTAACATTTCCTGCTTAGTTCTCTTACTTCGAGAGCCATTAGCAGTTATAACTGTCATACTATTGACTGGTAATATTTCTACTCGGTTAGTGTTCTCCATATCGTTAAACAGTTCCTCAGCCAGGCTGCCACCCATGTTGTATTTGCCTTTCAGGCTGTGGGTTTTGTTCTCTCACCCTACCATTACTATCTCTCATTCGATAACCATCACAACCTGTTTCTCTGTTCCCTTAATATACTAGCTACTATCAAACCTATGAATTCCTCTTCCCCATATGGATAGTCTAAATACTTGCACCAGATCCAACATTTATGAAGAAAAAAATCATGCTGTGTCCCTCTGTCAGGTCTGTAGAGCATACCAATCATCAATTCTCTCTTCTCCTGAATTTGCCTGCTCATTGAAAGAAAATTTTCAGAAAATTCTATTGTAATAAGTTAAAATGATTTACCTCCCTAACTTGCCTATCTCCCTTAACCTAGCATAAGACTTTAGGCGTTTACATACAAGTGCAATTTTCTTACTGTCTGGTAACAAATTAAAATAGTAGGATCTCTCAAAATTATCAATAAATTCTACAGGATGCAGCTTGCCGGTATCATCATAGCAGTCAAATTCTTCGTTTACATCAACACTGACCATTTGATTACCAGTTAAGGGAATAACACTTTGACTTAGTTGAACCTGCAGCCCAGCAACCCTTTTCTCCAGCCGATTTACATCACGTTTTGTCGCCTCAATCCATGTATAAGCTGTTCCTTAAGGCTGCACCAATGTGGTAACATTTTGTTTTAATTCATTTTTCATCTTTTGTCTCAGCTTATCTACGCTACTGTGACTGTTTTGAAATAAACCAAAATACTCATCCCTCATCTTATCACAATTTTCATTAATTTCTTTCAGCTCCTTGCCAATCGAATTTTCACATTCAATCTTATTCTGTTCACCATCTTGTGTTACTTTTTGAATATTATCCATACATTCCCTTATGCACCGATCTACTTCCTGTAATGTGTGCTGGTATTTTTCACTACATTGCTCAGCCACTTCCACCAATCTTGAATTTAACTGTTTAATGTCCTCTTTGATTAGAGAACTAAACCCCTGAAATTACTTATTGATATTCTCATCAAAATAGTTCAGAGAATTTGGTATCATTGTTTAGTTTCAGTTAGGAAAATTTACTATCAAGATTCAACTCTAAATTCATGTAATTTACTATCAAGATTCAGCTAAATTTTTAAATTCATCAAATTGATTTAAGAGAATTTGCTATCAAATTTAGCATTAAAATCAGTTACAAAGGATTCTAGAAATGCCTTCAAATTTTGTGCGTGAGCCGTATTCAAAACCGCGCCGCATTTCTGAACCGTTCTTCGTCGGTGATGTCAGGTTTACAACTCCGAAAATTTGCACATTAGTTACAGGTTCTTTTGGTATTTTGATATCTGTTGCCTTACAGATATCGTATGTCTATACACAGTCGCCATGTTAGATATTTGGTTGTATGAAATAATTACTGGAAGAATAAACAATAACAAAATCATTCAAATTCATCATGAAACACACGTAAATGAAAATTAAAGAAATTTACAAGTATTTACACACAAAATTATCTACTTAAACCAGTCCAAACAGTAGCAAATAGTCCTCTAAACATCGTAGTTCACATCAACACTCAGAATTACAAGCTTTTAACAAATGTTTCATACATAATACTGTCCTTGAACATATTAAGTAGTATTTAGCCTACATAGTATATCTCCATAAAACAGAGTTCATTTACATAAATTCACATTAATTAGTAACGGTCTGATGGCTCAGTGGTTAAGGCGTCTGACTGAAGATCGAAATGTCCCCGGTTTGAATCCCTGTCTACGCGGGGATTTTCAAAGGCACTTAACCCGGCATTCACCTCTGACACAGCTGGTTGTGTAATGTGAATATAAGAAAAAAAAACATAATTAATCAACTCCCAGCTTGCTATACACATTTCTTAAAATAACATTTCATAAAATCGGTTGGGTCTTAAGGTGTTATAATACCTTTAAGAAAATAAACAGTATAAGAATGTTTATGGCAATTTTCAAGAAGCAAAAGACGTTTCTGGACGTAGAGAATCGGAAGTCGTAGCATTGTATGACATAATGAAGCATTGTGGAGAGCAGAAGAACAAAATCGAGTTAGGCCATCAGATATTAATTTAATTTAATTTAATTTAATTGCAATGGAGCACAGGCTCCGGTGGCAATTTCCCTACACAGCTATCTTCCCCCTATCCTGCACCCACCTACATTTGCCCTCTACAAATTTTTTCTTTAAATTCCTTCAAAGTTTTCGGTAAATTATTCATCGTTTCTCTTGGTAACTCATTCCAATCCCTGACACCCTTACCTAAAAAAGAGAATCTTCCTACACCCTTGTGCCTGAAATCGAGTGCCAGCTTGTGGTCATGGTCATCTTTTCCCTTCCATGCACTACTTTTGATACCTACTGCAATATCTTTCCATGCCTCATCACCAGTATATGCCCTGTATATTTCGTGTAGACGATAAACTAAACAACTGAGAACACTTGTCGGCTTGAAATCAATGAAAAAAGTGGATTTCTATTACAAGGAAACACGATATTGACAACAGCAAGCAGCATTTCTGAAAAAGCTGCGAAGCTGCGGAAGGTATGTGACTAGAGTTCGAGTTTAAAATAAGGGGATTTTAGGCTCAGAATTAAGCCGGTATACCAGGTAGGGATGTTCATCCAGAAAATACATCGATGTTTCTTTCGATGTGATGCATCGAAACGTTGCATCGATGTTTCACGATGCATCGAATAAAAACATCGATGTTTTCGATGCATCGAATAAAAACATCGATATATATATATGTTTCGGTTAATAAGGTTAGGAAAGCTTAAAAATGAGACAAAGATTAGGAAACTAGCAAAATGAAATATTTATTTGAATGATATTTTTAATTAGTCTTTTACAAAGGCAATTTGAAATGACTGGTATTTATAAATTAGAAATTCGAATAGAAAGATACAATAAAAGTAAAGCGAGGAAACGCTGAAAGAGAGGCAGTATTGGGATTCTAATCTAATTGGAATTTATAAATTCCAATATTTTCTCTCTAAACTTTGCATAAATAAAATTTTATTAACCCGCTTTCCTTGAATTCTGTTTCGTTGTTGATTAAAACTTGTGCAGCTTTCGAAAAAAGTTTTTCTGATGGCACTGAGATGGCTACCAAAGTTAAATATTTATAAGCTATTTTGTACAATTTTTGAAACTGTTGTTTATAATCGGACCTTACTTCTAACGGATTTTCACTAAGTCAGCCAACCGGAGTTCTCAAGTAGACAGACAGCTCGTTGGAAACACTTTCTTCGGTCTTGTTTGATTTCCAGTTTTGTCTGAACTATCTGAATCAGATTCAGTTCCCTTTTCTTCCAGCTTCCTCTTCATCATATCTTTGATCTTTTGAATAGCATTTGCACAAGCCATCGGGTCTTCAAAATGTAGTTTTTTGAAACGTGGGTCCAATAAGGTCGCGATAGCTAAAGACGAAACTTGTTCGATAGCACCCATCGGTTTGTTGATTTCTTTTAGGACGAGCTTATGTACTTCCATCACTAAAGGTTCATCAGATCTTAACTGATTTGAGTTTTGAAAGCATGCAGTGCACTAAAGGGATCACTTTACTGCTGGTACAATATTTATCCCCAGATATTTATTTAGTTGCTGCTTCAAGTGGGCGTAGTATGTTAAGAAGATATGAACGCGATATTTAATTCCAATTCACGTCAGCATTGGAGGTGCTGTTTTATGGCAAATCAGTATATCACTTACATCATTTTTAAGCTCCAAAAATCTTTGAATCATATAATATGTGCTACTCCAGCGTGTTGGCACATCTGTATTAACTTTATTTCAGCACTTACTGACTTTCTCAATCGTCGCTTGCCAAACAACTGTGTGTTAAAGAAAGTAACAATGGTCTTTAATTTTGACAATATATTTTCTAAGTCAGGTATTTTTAGAATATTTTGAGCAACTAAATTAATTTTGTGAGCGAAAGAAGGGATGTGCTTCTTCTTTCCATATCCTAATTCCACAGCGTTATCGGTAAAGACCGCAGAGACTTTGTCAGTATTAAATCCCCAATCGTTGCAGGTCTTAAGGAGCATGTCTGCTATATATTCCGATGAATGACTTTCATTGAGTTGATAAACTTCTAATGTCATTGATTCGAACACTGTGTCTTGACTAAAATGCGCTGTGACACCCAAAAAGCTGCGCATCTGCATGTCTGACCATATATCACTTGTGAAAGTGAGGTGTTCAACATTTGAGAGTTTTGATTTTATTAATGTTGCCAAGATCATACTTGTCATCAAGTCACAGTTGCTCTGCTGGGTATTTAATAATGAGGAGCAGTAACTTTAAGCAAATTTTTGAAGCCTACTAGGTACTAGCCTTGCCCTAAGGTGTGGCTCCACCCTACACTGTCGGGAAATTTCATGTCAACTGTAATTTTTTGTTGTTTTATCAAAATTAAATTAAAAGAAAAATGTGATGTGATTTTGTAGGTGACAAAATAAAATATAGCAATACAATTTCCTGTTTTTTGTTTTGCTTTATAACCAATCATATAATGTAGTTTTTTGTTGTTGTTT
The DNA here is from genome assembly GCA_031002005.1 of Vandiemenella viatica. NCBI lineage: Eukaryota > Metazoa > Arthropoda > Insecta > Orthoptera > Morabidae > Vandiemenella > Vandiemenella viatica. Next base: position 57,766,543 of record JARYHS010013630.1, read on the forward strand.
TATCCAAGTTAAAAAAAAATGAGATTTTGTAGGCGACAAAATATCGTATAGCGATACAAGTTCCTGTTTTTTTGTTTTGCTTTAAAACCAATCATATCGAGTAGTTTTTTCCAAGTTAAAAGAAAAAATTTAATGTGATTTTGTAGGTGACAAAAATAACGTACAGCGATACAATTTTCCAGTTTTTGTTTTGCCTTAAAACTAATCGTGTTGTATATGTGTTTGTTTTTTTATTATTATTATTCAAGTAAAAAAAATGTAATTTGATATCTTAGGTGACAAAAATAACGTTCAGGAATACAATATTCTTTTTTTTTTTGTTTTGCTTTAAAACTGATTCTATCGCGTCGAAGAAACGCATGTGTGCTTTCGATGTATCGAATGAAAAACATCGATGCATATTTAAACATCGAAATAAACGATGCATCGGATTGATTCGATGCATCGAATAGTAAACATCGATGTTTTCGATATATCGAGCATCCCTAATACCAGGCCTAGCGCTGTTATACATACTCGAGAGAATCGATGTTGAACATTCACAGGGGTTACTGTGTAGCTTGACATCAAACTTTCATACCTCTACCAATAGATATCAATCATTCTGTTAGGTAAAGGAACCTTATTTTCTAACAGGCAGTTCGTTTTTGAGCATGTTTGTGAAATAAAGGATTGAAAACGCAGGAAGAAGTCTTTGTTGTTTTATTTTGGATCAGAAAGTGGACATTGCCACTTCTGTCCTAGGTTTTTGGAGCACAGTTTCATGAGAGGAATTTTGACCATGACATTAACAAATGTTTAATTTAATTTAGCTTCAATTGCAATGGATCACACACGCTCCAGTTTGCCTTAATTCCCTGCAATACCTATAAAATTAAAATGATACACTCCACGCGTTACTGTATCCGAAAATTTAGCTTCTGAACTGAACATAGCAAATGATAATTGTATTTACTAATATTTTCAAAATAATTTTTTGACTTTCTTTTTATCGATTGTTCATTTGAATTCAGTCCATCATACAATGACTTAAAATATTTATTTTGACTTAAGGCCGGTAAAACTGCTTTAACCTTATGACAACATGAACTGAATGCAATCCTTTCACATGAAGTGACTACTGATTGCTCTGCAAAACCTGCATTATAAATTCTAAATTATCATAATTTCTTGAAATGACATTTAGTGCGCATTTAAGTGTATTCATGAAAATACTCATCATTTTGTGTACTATGTCCACTATTTAAATTTGGTCTATTATCGTAATTTCACGCAAATTGGATTCCCTCTTCTTTGTCTCTCACTCCGACCTGTCAATGTTCTATGTGGATGCATAATGGAAGCAGGAGCGAATATCTGAAGAAAAAAATAATGTCAATTCAAATTGTCCTTTAGGATGTCGAATTCTTAGAAATATAGAAAGTATTTTTTTGGATATGTTCTTTTTATTAGTTAAAAGATTATGCGATTGTTTTGTTTTACCAAAGAACACAGAATATCTCATTGCTGGGAATACACATCAGATAGTTGGCACCGATCCGTTTTCACCCATACACAAATTGGCGAATTATTTTTCTATTTAATAATTTATTTGAAACAAATATACTAACAATGCTTATTATATTTTTTCTTTAATCTTGACCAAAGATCACAGACATTGGCAGAATCGCCAAGTGTCGTTGCCACTAAAAAAAAAAAAAAAAAAAAAAAAAAAATTGAAATTAAACAACGGATATTTTATTGTATTTAATTTAATGTATTTGTAAGTCATATTATATCAAACTTTAGCTGTCTGCACTTCTTCTCCATATAAACTTTAACTATGCCAAATCTCACACTCCTCCGTGCGTGCAATATTCTTAAAAAGAGATCCAAAGTTTTCACTTCACGTATTAATATATAATAGAAGATTTTAGCTTTCTGCATTTCTTCTTCCTATATAAAATTAAGTACGCTTGTTTTACCGTTTGACCAAAGTTGTACAATGATAACACAGCCAAACCTGTTGCAAATATTCAATGAATTTATTGACCGGTGCAGCCAGATAATAAATTTTAATGTGTGACTTTAGTACAAAAATGTACTATTTTATTGAAAAGTGTTTTTAGATTTATGTAATATATTTTAAATAGTTTCCGAAGAAGACTCCCTTAAGGCGGGTCGAAACCGGTCAATAAATTCATTGAATATTTGCAACAGGTTATCATTGTACAATTGAAAAAAACCGTTGCTGTTGATGCTGCCATGTTCAAGAGTTTGACCAAAGATCATAGAGTATAATATAAATGACATTGGCAGAATCGCTGAGTGTCGTTGCCGTTAAGAAACAATTGAACATAAACAATAAATTTTTCGTTTTTTTTAAAAAAATATTTTATTGACACTTGGGCTGTTGGCCATACAGTCAAGAAAGATTATATTTAGTGCTGTATATATATATATATATATACGCCCACATTTACACATATGCATTACACATACATACAAATCACTGTTCATTAAAACTAAACAATAATGGGGGTTCTACCCGGTTATTTTTCTATGTGGTTTCTTGTTATGAAGTGCACCATCCTCTGGTATATTCCGATATTTTCTAGAGTAAGGAGGTGGGCTACATTAACTGTCCTAATGTTTTATATCTTTCCAGAAAGTGTCTGTTTCTTCTTTGTAATGTTTGCATCCAAAGAATAGGTGGTTTGTACCGGTCTCGGATTCCCCGTCACACTGATCAAGTGGAGAGTTTGATAAATTTATTTTGTACAAGTGGCTTCCGAATCTGCCTTGATTGAATTTTAATCTTGATATTATAGTCACAGCTTTTTTGGTGGCATATTTTTTTTGAAACCATTGTATTGTCGGTATTTGCGGATGTATGCGCCTGTAGTCTCTTCCCTTGTTTTGTTCACTTGATTGCCACATATCATTCCAGGCCTCAGTTGTTTTGTGTCGAAATAATGATATTAAGTTACTTCCTATCAGAAGTTCCGCTTGGATTTCTGTTTGTGTAGCTAATTTTGCAAGAGAATCCACTCTCTCGTTTCCATGAAGCCCGACATGTGCCTTAACCAGAGAAAGGAGGGCTTCATTCCTTGTTTATTTGGTGGTCAAAACTCTAATATGTTATATAGAAGTGGAGTCCTGCCTCTATCTTTGATTCCATCACCCAGCTTTTGAAGTGCCGATTTGAATTACAGTATTCAGAATGCGCATCTCTAGCACGTATTCCAATGCTTCAAGTATCGCAAACATTTCAGCTGTAAAGGAGGAAGTTTCCGCTCGCAGCTTAAACAGCCTTTCTGCTCCGTTAGTGCTGTCAAAAAAGGCACTCCCAACAATGTTGCCAGTCTTGGACCCATCTGTGCAAATATGTACGACTCGACCCATGCTGCTTAATAATCACTTAGATGATTATTGTTACTTAAGGCATTCTCTGAATAACTCAGATTTTCTACGATCTCATGCCCGATCATAAGGTTTCATAGTTAAACTCATAGCATGGTAATCTTGTGAGAGAGAGCACGCGTGATGATATTCACTAAGGTCGGAGATGGCCGCGGTTAGAGGTGGGCTGTTCCTATGAGTCCAGTATGTGGAGGCTGATGTTGCCGCCCACAGGGTGAGTATTTTTATTGTAAGTGCATTTCCGGTTTTCTGAAACTGTTTTATTATAAACTTTTTACTGAGATATTGGCGCCTCAGTGCGAGTGGCATTTCCTTGGATTCGACCAGCAGTGCATTGGTTGGAGTTGATAGAAAAGCCCCTAAGCAAAGTTGAAGAGCCCGAAACTACATTTATCCAGGCAATTCAATAGTTGATTAGATGCGGAGCCATAAAGTTCACAGCCATAATCAAAGTGGGGTCGCACCATAACTTTGTAAAGGGCTATCGAGATTTTGGGATCCGCACCCCACCATGCGCCGTTAGTGGCTCGGAGTATGTTTATTGCTTTCTCGCATTTTCCAACTGTTTCAGATACCTGACGCTTCCATCTTAGCTTGTTATCTAAGTATAATCCTAGATATTTGACACATTTCACAAATGGGAATGAATATGGGCCGAGTCTTATGTCTCAGTGCCTGCACCCTCGGGTGAAGGTTATTACTGCGGATTTTCCTGGTGATATTTGGAGTCCGTTGTCCTTTAGCCAAGTCTTGAGTTTGTTAATGTCTGGCTAAGGCAGAGTAGGTGTCCTGGAGATTCCAGAGGTTTTGTAGATGCAGAGGTCATCCGCATATTGTATAAACCAGGTGTCTGGTGACAGTGCTGTACCTATATCACTACAATATGATAAACAGAAGTGGTGCCAGGATCGAACCTTGTGGGAGACAGAAAACTTGTACGCCGAGGGCCAATTATGCCAGTTGGTGTCGTAATTATCAGGATTCTATTCTGCAGAATGTTCCAAAGGTTTAATATAATGTTTCTGGCAAATACATTAAAGAGCTTTTGTATACTAGAATTTCTGGAACTACATTATCATATGCTCCAGTCAGTCTGTAACACAGGTTGTGTAGTTGTTGGCTGTCAAACTCTCTTGTATCTCAGTAACTAGGTATGCGAGAGCATCAAGCGTGCCAAGGTCTCGAAAAACCGTACTAAATTGGGGAAGTTTTACATAGTGTTCCACGTGCCACTCTAGTCTGAGCCTAATCATGCGCTCAAGGTTTTATACATGCAAGACATTAGAGAAATCGGCCTATATGATGCTGGGTCGCGTGGGTCCTTGCCTGGTTTGAGGATGGGACTATTTTATAGTCTTCATAGATTCAATTGCGTTGTAACCAATTTCATTACTTTTAGAAGTGCTAACTTGCCTTTTCTTGGTAGATACTTGAGCATAGCATAATGAATGTTGTCTGGCCCAGGTGACGTGTTCCTACTATTACTAACAGCCGTTTCAAACTCTACCAAATTAAATGGTTGTAATATCTGTTCATTGGGTGTATTTTCCTGTAGGCAGACCTTGTTGATTACTGAAGGTGGTGTCATCTTCTCCAGTATCATTCTCTAATAATCTTCTCTTCCTTTGTGATATGAGTTGGACGGTTACTCGAAGCTTTACGAAATTTTCTGATCTCATTCCAAACAGTGGTCGGGGAGGAGTTTCGGTTTAAGTTTTCGGAAAAATCTTTCCACTTTTGCCGCTTCTTCCTTTTCAAGAAGCGTTTAACTCTGGCCTGAGTCTTATTTAGTAGAATAAAGTTTTCCTCCGTTGCCTGTGTCGATAGATTTTTAAGGCTTGTTTGCGTTCTTGCACTGCCGCGGTACATTCTACGTTCGCCACCAAATCTGTAATCTTCTTACTGGGTGATTTTCTGGAATCGTCACAAGAGCTGCTTGTTTAATATGTTCTCATAGTCGCACTGCGTATCACCGGTTTGAAGCTTGAGAATATGTTGCTTGCTGCTTTTTTTTGTAGACGCTCCAATCAGCGCGCTTAATGTTCCATCTATACAGTGGGGTTTCTTCCTTGGTATTTTGTGTAATTAGTTGGTAGGCGAAATAAATGGGAAAGGTCCGACCCACTGGTGTCCTTTATGGTTGTCCACAGGGTTGTGTGGGAGAGATGGGTAGACGCCAGTATTATGTCAACAACTGATTTGCATTCATCCTGGTTTTAGAGATCCTTGTGTAAGAGCCATCGTTAAGGACAACTAGTTCCTCTTCATCTGCTACCTCCATTATCATTTTTCCACAGCGTCCGTTCTTTCACTTCCCAGACCATTATGCCCATTATATCGCCCATTATATTACGGGTCTCGAACTTGTTTCACATAGGAGCTGATGACCTGCTTGCTTACAGTCACATTTGGAGGGCGATATATTACTAGTATGGTCGACTCAATACCGTTAACGCAGGTTCTTATTGCGCATCCTTCTATTCTATACCATTTATGACATTCCCTTTATTTTTAGGCTACGGTAATGTATATTTCTTTTAACCAGTATTTCCTCTCCTCCATATCCTTCTGCTCTTTCATGTCGCTCAATAGTTATAGCCAACCATGCTGAAATGTTCCCATAGGTTTAAGCCATGTTTCAGCAATTCCGGCAACGCATACGTCGTACATGTTTAGGAGATGGTGTAAGCTTTCTTTGTTAGATCGTACTGAGCGTGCATTCCAAAATAAAAGATTGTTCACTTGTTATTCCCCCATTGTTGTTTAACACGAAATTGGTGACACATGTTTTAGATTAGACGGTAAATTTCCAGAAGTGGCCATACTAAATAACGATACACCCATCTCACAGACCTTATCTATCATGAATTCATTCATAGGCATTAATGGAGGTCTGTAGGGATTTCGGGTTATTGGTTATATAATGGGTCTGTAACATCATAATATAAATCAGAAGGTATGTTTTGCTGTGGGCTCTGTTGACCAACCGGCGGTCAACGCATCTGTCGTTGAGGAGGTGGATGCCAACGGCTCGTAAGTGAAGTGCTTTTCCGAGGTTGAGAAGGAGTCGGTAACTTTGAGAAAAGCCAGGTGTTGTGCAGGAAAGAGTGCCGGACGCGGCGCAGGCAAATGCGGAAAAATGCTCTCATCTATGAGTGACGGCAGGGCAGTTCTTTTCGCATAAGAATTAGGTGATTCAAGTGCAATAGCTTCCTCCCATGAAATATTCTCGTGGCCATACGAAATTTAATTTGTTTCTGTTTAGAATACTCGGGACAAATGCGATCTGTTGATTGATGGTTACCACCACAATGTACACAGTGTGGGCTACCCTCATACGTACATTCTTTAGTATCGTGTCGTTCGCCACAAATTGCACAGCGAGCGGCACTACGACACATTCGACTTGTATGTCCAAAACGGAGACAGTGGTAACAAGTAACCACTTTCCCAACGTACGGTTTAACATTACAACGAGTTCTATGAATACCATATATACAAAGTTCGGTAGCCTTTGACCAATAAATGTCACCTGTACTAACTGCCGAGGTATTAGTTCAGTTGTTCCTTCCCGTACTACTTTCCGCATGATCCAACGGACTTGTAAAACATCAGTATCACACTCGATTTCTTCCTTTAGCTCGTCTTCCGAGAAAGACGTGTCTACATTACGTGTAAGTCCTTCCTTTACAGTATAAAACCTTGGTATGTAGAACTTAATTTTTATGGGGTGGTTTCTGACATTAGCTAACCTGTTTGCCCACACTGCTGAATTGAGTTCTATCTGCACACGGTTTCGACCTTTTCTACTAATATTAACTATAGCAGATTTAATACCTGGTAATGATTCTCTAAGCATTTTTCCTACAGTC